>OW028633.1:2332500-2337500 GCA_932294325.1 Allophyes oxyacanthae
GCCGCTATCTTTGCACGTCCGTCGCGAGTACACGCAAACGTATACACCGTATATAATTATTACGTTAATAATAATCTTACACGTACACATCAGCGTAACACACACGTCGTTCGACAAATTATGTCTTTATTGTATAGAGCGTTATATTTGAACGGACTGTGACACACGCACGAGACGCGTATCATAGAACCGTCATGTGCGCCAATAAATTAATCATCGGCGCAATGTGGCATTTGTATTTTATACAGCCGGCCCTCAGACAGGAGTGGTCCTGGATGTGTCTCCACGGACCGCAATGTGCGTTCGAAATGTCGATGTTCAAATGTGTCCTGCAGTTCACACTATGACGCGCAGTTAACTGCGTTCTTCATCGACCCGCGAGCCAAGTGATCCACCGTCCAGGGTAATAGTTTAATATTATTACCACTAGTGGGTTATATAACATTGTTACACAAATAAAAAATAATAAAAAAATATATTTAAAAAAATATATATATACACATCAAATCCCACCGCATCATGAGAGATCTATATAATATGTATAGAGATTGTGTTAACGAACGCGTCCGACTACACTCTGGGTGCGGATTTCTATATACCCGTCTAAGTGAAGTTCGCGAACGCGACGCGGGATCAACGCCACCGAATCGAGTCGTCGTCGTGAAACGAGACGCGAGCCGTAAGCGTGCCGATCCCTTTCGGTAGATATGATCGAACATTGTTAAATATTCGACATGATATCGACCTATTTTTTTTGGTTGGATATTTTGTATTATCGTTCACGCGCATCGTGCACTTATTAGGTACACGTCTAGCGTTACACGTTAATGATCCTTCCGCAGGTTCCCCTACGGAAACCTTGTTACGACTTTTACTTCCTCTAAATGATCAAGTTTGGTCAACTTCCCAGCAACGCCGACGGCCGTGAAGCCACCGCGTGTCGGTCCGAAGACCTCACTAAATCATTCAATCGGTAGTAGCGACGGGCGGTGTGTACAAAGGGCAGGGACGTAATCAACGCGAGCTTATGACTCGCGCTTACTAGGAATTCCTCGTTTATGGGGGATAATTGCAAACCCCAATCCCCAGCACGAAGGAGTTTCAGCGGGTTGCCCGGGCCTCTAGGCCAGGGAGAACATGCTGATTCCTTCAGTGTAGCGCGCGTGCGGCCCAGGACATCTAAGGGCATCACAGACCTGTTATTGCTCAATCTCGTGCGGCTCGAAGCCGCCGGTCCCTCTAAGAAGAATTTTAATACGTCGCCAGTGAGTTGCGTGACGGAGCCACGCACACCTAAATGACGACGCCTATTTAGCAGGCTAGAGTCTCGTTCGTTACCGGAATTAACCAGACAAATCGCTCCACCAACTAAGAACGGCCATGCACCACCACCCACCGAATCAAGAAAGAGCTGTTAATCTGTCAATCCTTCCGGTGTCCGGGCCTGGTGAGATTTCCCGTGTTGAGTCAAATTAAGCCGCAGGCTCCACTCCTGGTGGTGCCCTTCCGTCAATTCCTTTAAGTTTCAGCTTTGCAACCATACTCCCCCCGGAGTCCAAAATCTTTGGTTTCCCGGAAGCTGCCCGCCGAGCCATTGTAGTAACGTCGGCGGATCGCTAGATGACATATTTACGGTTAGAACTAGGGCGGTATCTAATCGCCTTCGAACCTCTAACTTTCGTTCTTGATTGATGAAAACACCTTTGGCAAATGCTTTCGCTGATGTTCGTCTTGCGACGATCCAAGAATTTCACCTCTAACGTCGCAATACGAATGCCCCCAGTTATCCCTATTAATCATTACCTCGGAGTTCTGAAAACCAACAAAATAGAACCGAGATCATATTCTATTATTCCATGCACGAAATATTCAAGCAGCATTTTGAGCCCGCTTTGAGCACTCTAATTTGTTCAAAGTAAAATTGTCGGCCCACCTCGACACTCACCGAAGAGCACCGCGATAGGATTTTGATATTGAACCGGCGTATTACCCCCGGCTCACCGACGATATGCTCCGCAGACGTGTCAGTATCACCGCGGATGCGGTGCACCGACAGCGCGGCGCACAAATGCAACTACGAGCTTTTTAACCGCAACAATTTTAGTATACGCTATTGGAGCTGGAATTACCGCGGCTGCTGGCACCAGACTTGCCCTCCAATTGTTCCTCGTTAAAATATTTAAAGTGTACTCATTCCGATTACGAGGCCTCGTAAGAGTCCCGTATCGTTATTTTTCGTCACTACCTCCCCGTGCCGGGAGTGGGTAATTTGCGCGCCTGCTGCCTTCCTTGGATGTGGTAGCCGTTTCTCAGGCTCCCTCTCCGGAATCGAACCCTGATTCCCCGTTACCCGTGACAACCATGGTAGTCGCAGAAACTACCATCGAAAGTTGATAAGGCAGACATTTGAAAGATGCGTCGCCGGTACTGGACCATGCGATCGGCAAAAGTTATCCAGATTCATCAAAATTAACGACTTCGGACGCGAGGCCCTCCGTCGATTGGTTTTGATCTAATAAAAGCACTCATCCCATCACTGGTCAGAGTTCTGATTGCATGTATTAGCTCTAGAATTACCACAGTTATCCAAGTAACTGAGTAAGATCTAAGGAACCAAAACTGATATATTGAGCCATTCGCGGTATCGCCTTAATACGGCTTGCACTGAGACATGCATGGCTTAATCTTTGAGACAAGCATATAACTACTGGCAGGATCAACCAGGGAGCTTCGACAAAAGAAGTACACGAGCGCGCGGGCGCCGGAGCGCGCACACACACAACGTATAAATCCTCATCCCGCGCGTTAACGATCGTATAGACGCTGACGCAGTCGGGCGAGCTCAACAATAGACAACAATATGTGTATATATATAATATATAATATAAAAATATCATAATCATAAAAATATATAAAACATACATATCATCTTATATAAGATTTTTGATTTCGCACACGCGAACGTTACGACGCATATATCTCAACACGTGAAACGCGCTGCGCGTGCATAAGGGCGTTGACGTTCATATAATTTTGTGGATCACATGAACAGAGAAAGCCCCCATTGGGAACGTTCGTATCGAGACGAGTTCACGTGTTTACAATTTGTTAACATAATTCGCGACATCATATACGATTCCGCCCGGAACATATAGAGCGCCTCACCGTATATAAAATAATAAATATATAATATTATATTATATTCATTGTTCGACGTGGCGCACAATGCACGCTTCCGAACGTCTGAGACGCCACGTCTGGTTTCGTACAACGACCGTTTTCTGTTAAGATACGGACACGCATTAAAATACGATCCGTCGGTCCACACAGTTCACATAGATAATTATAGAGAGAATAAGTAAACAAGTCAAAGGGGAGAGGAGTTTGTCATATAAGTTTTTATATTTATTTGTTTTTTGTAATATAAAAACAAACGTTTCACATAATACAAACACATATATTATTATTATTATTATTATTATATTTTATATTATTACAATATAACATATAATATAAATTATAATAATAAAATTATAAATATAAAGACACACACACACAAACAACAAACACGCTCTCTTCTTTTTCTTTATTCTTTTATTATTCTCCTCTAATATCTTCCTTTTATATATTTTCAACAGCAACGCGCGCCGCCGCGCAGCGCAGCACACAGAGCACCACGACACCACACATCGCCGCCGGCCACACAAATCGCAACGCCTGCCTTCATCGACGCGTACAGAGTCGAGTCGGCTGTAGTTGCGCGTCGCATGACAATGTAGTCATGCCGGTAATATATAACGTCGGCGGGATCGGTCACCTAGCATAATAATCGTAAGTGAAGTGTTTTTTATATATTTTCTTGTTATTACAATCTGAAGGATCGAGAGTGGTATCACTCCTATCCGCCCTATCCATCCCGTATGTGCATTAAGCATGCACACGCATATATAATATGTACATACATACATACATACATACATACACACACACACATACATACATACATACATACATACATACATACATACATACATATATATATACATACATACATACATACATACATTAAGGGAAAAAATAAAATAGCCCGAGAGAGAATACCTCAAGGAACAAGCAAACACCACACCCACCAACAACACCGACGACAACAACACACACACACACACACACACACACACACACACACACACACCCCCCCACCACCCCCCCCCCCCCCCTCCGCACCACCGCACCTCCCGTAAACGCAATGAAATGTACGTACGTAAAAAAGAAGTATACTCCTTATTCCTTTCACAATCACAATCGGAATGGGGTAAGAGGAGTAAAGAAACCCCCCCACGCACACACGCACGCACGCACGCACACACACGCACACACACGCGCACACAAACAAAAAACAACACCCCTCACAACCCACTCTTGTTAATTTGATTACATTGTCATCAATGTAGGTATAACATGTATGTACCTATGACACACAATGTACCGTTGTGGAGCCGCAACCGAACACGAATATACGTAGGTAATAATTATGTACATTTATTATAGTATTTTAAATAATAAACAAAAAAAGGACGTTTAAGAAAATATACAAAATTGGTACAGTAGTAAATATGTATCTTGGATCGATCGATCGATCGATCGATCGATCGATAGATAGATAGATAGATAGATAGATAGATAGATAGATAGATAGATAGATAGATAGATAGATAGATAGATAGATAGATAGATAGATAGATAGATAGATAGATAGATAGATAGATAGATAGATAGTCGTCACAAATTATTAGAGGGGACGTACATTTACCTGAAAATAATAATAAATATGTCACGCCCGCCGTTGAACCGCGCTTGCTCGTATCGTGAATGTCAAACGGATCTATATAATTATGTTGCCATTGTATAATATTAATTAAACCGTTAAAACGTGCGTTTTTGATCTCACGCCCTTAAATAATTTAAAATAAACCTTTAAGAAAATATAAAAATTGGGACAG
>OW028633.1:2342500-2347500 GCA_932294325.1 Allophyes oxyacanthae
TACACCGTATATAATTATTACGTTAATAATAATCTTACACGTACACATCAGCGTAACACACACGTCGTTCGACAAATTATGTCTTTATTGTATAGAGCGTTATATTTGAACGGACTGTGACACACGCACGAGACGCGTATCATAGAACCGTCATGTGCGCCAATAAATTAATCATCGGCGCAATGTGGCATTTGTATTTTATACAGCCGGCCCTCAGACAGGAGTGGTCCTGGATGTGTCTCCACGGACCGCAATGTGCGTTCGAAATGTCGATGTTCAAATGTGTCCTGCAGTTCACACTATGACGCGCAGTTAACTGCGTTCTTCATCGACCCGCGAGCCAAGTGATCCACCGTCCAGGGTAATAGTTTAATATTATTACCACTAGTGGGTTATATAACATTGTTACACAAATAAAAAATAATAAAAAAATATATTTAAAAAAATATATATATACACATCAAATCCCACCGCATCATGAGAGATCTATATAATATGTATAGAGATTGTGTTAACGAACGCGTCCGACTACACTCTGGGTGCGGATTTCTATATACCCGTCTAAGTGAAGTTCGCGAACGCGACGCGGGATCAACGCCACCGAATCGAGTCGTCGTCGTGAAACGAGACGCGAGCCGTAAGCGTGCCGATCCCTTTCGGTAGATATGATCGAACATTGTTAAATATTCGACATGATATCGACCTATTTTTTTTGGTTGGATATTTTGTATTATCGTTCACGCGCATCGTGCACTTATTAGGTACACGTCTAGCGTTACACGTTAATGATCCTTCCGCAGGTTCCCCTACGGAAACCTTGTTACGACTTTTACTTCCTCTAAATGATCAAGTTTGGTCAACTTCCCAGCAACGCCGACGGCCGTGAAGCCACCGCGTGTCGGTCCGAAGACCTCACTAAATCATTCAATCGGTAGTAGCGACGGGCGGTGTGTACAAAGGGCAGGGACGTAATCAACGCGAGCTTATGACTCGCGCTTACTAGGAATTCCTCGTTTATGGGGGATAATTGCAAACCCCAATCCCCAGCACGAAGGAGTTTCAGCGGGTTGCCCGGGCCTCTAGGCCAGGGAGAACATGCTGATTCCTTCAGTGTAGCGCGCGTGCGGCCCAGGACATCTAAGGGCATCACAGACCTGTTATTGCTCAATCTCGTGCGGCTCGAAGCCGCCGGTCCCTCTAAGAAGAATTTTAATACGTCGCCAGTGAGTTGCGTGACGGAGCCACGCACACCTAAATGACGACGCCTATTTAGCAGGCTAGAGTCTCGTTCGTTACCGGAATTAACCAGACAAATCGCTCCACCAACTAAGAACGGCCATGCACCACCACCCACCGAATCAAGAAAGAGCTGTTAATCTGTCAATCCTTCCGGTGTCCGGGCCTGGTGAGATTTCCCGTGTTGAGTCAAATTAAGCCGCAGGCTCCACTCCTGGTGGTGCCCTTCCGTCAATTCCTTTAAGTTTCAGCTTTGCAACCATACTCCCCCCGGAGTCCAAAATCTTTGGTTTCCCGGAAGCTGCCCGCCGAGCCATTGTAGTAACGTCGGCGGATCGCTAGATGACATATTTACGGTTAGAACTAGGGCGGTATCTAATCGCCTTCGAACCTCTAACTTTCGTTCTTGATTGATGAAAACACCTTTGGCAAATGCTTTCGCTGATGTTCGTCTTGCGACGATCCAAGAATTTCACCTCTAACGTCGCAATACGAATGCCCCCAGTTATCCCTATTAATCATTACCTCGGAGTTCTGAAAACCAACAAAATAGAACCGAGATCATATTCTATTATTCCATGCACGAAATATTCAAGCAGCATTTTGAGCCCGCTTTGAGCACTCTAATTTGTTCAAAGTAAAATTGTCGGCCCACCTCGACACTCACCGAAGAGCACCGCGATAGGATTTTGATATTGAACCGGCGTATTACCCCCGGCTCACCGACGATATGCTCCGCAGACGTGTCAGTATCACCGCGGATGCGGTGCACCGACAGCGCGGCGCACAAATGCAACTACGAGCTTTTTAACCGCAACAATTTTAGTATACGCTATTGGAGCTGGAATTACCGCGGCTGCTGGCACCAGACTTGCCCTCCAATTGTTCCTCGTTAAAATATTTAAAGTGTACTCATTCCGATTACGAGGCCTCGTAAGAGTCCCGTATCGTTATTTTTCGTCACTACCTCCCCGTGCCGGGAGTGGGTAATTTGCGCGCCTGCTGCCTTCCTTGGATGTGGTAGCCGTTTCTCAGGCTCCCTCTCCGGAATCGAACCCTGATTCCCCGTTACCCGTGACAACCATGGTAGTCGCAGAAACTACCATCGAAAGTTGATAAGGCAGACATTTGAAAGATGCGTCGCCGGTACTGGACCATGCGATCGGCAAAAGTTATCCAGATTCATCAAAATTAACGACTTCGGACGCGAGGCCCTCCGTCGATTGGTTTTGATCTAATAAAAGCACTCATCCCATCACTGGTCAGAGTTCTGATTGCATGTATTAGCTCTAGAATTACCACAGTTATCCAAGTAACTGAGTAAGATCTAAGGAACCAAAACTGATATATTGAGCCATTCGCGGTATCGCCTTAATACGGCTTGCACTGAGACATGCATGGCTTAATCTTTGAGACAAGCATATAACTACTGGCAGGATCAACCAGGGAGCTTCGACAAAAGAAGTACACGAGCGCGCGGGCGCCGGAGCGCGCACACACACAACGTATAAATCCTCATCCCGCGCGTTAACGATCGTATAGACGCTGACGCAGTCGGGCGAGCTCAACAATAGACAACAATATGTGTATATATATAATATATAATATATAATATAAAAATATCATAATCATAAAAATATATAAAACATACATATCATCTTATATAAGATTTTTGATTTCGCACACGCGAACGTTACGACGCATATATCTCAACACGTGAAACGCGCTGCGCGTGCATAAGGGCGTTGACGTTCATATAATTTTGTGGATCACATGAACAGAGAAAGCCCCCATTGGGAACGTTCGTATCGAGACGAGTTCACGTGTTTACAATTTGTTAACATAATTCGCGACATCATATACGATTCCGCCCGGAACATATAGAGCGCCTCACCGTATATAAAATAATAAATATATAATATTATATTATATTCATTGTTCGACGTGGCGCACAATGCACGCTTCCGAACGTCTGAGACGCCACGTCTGGTTTCGTACAACGACCGTTTTCTGTTAAGATACGGACACGCATTAAAATACGATCCGTCGGTCCACACAGTTCACATAGATAATTATAGAGAGAATAAGTAAACAAGTCAAAGGGGAGAGGAGTTTGTCATATAAGTTTTTATATTTATTTGTTTTTTGTAATATAAAAACAAACGTTTCACATAATACAAACACATATATTATTATTATTATTATTATTATATTTTATATTATTACAATATAACATATAATATAAATTATAATAATAAAATTATAAATATAAAGACACACACACACAAACAACAAACACGCTCTCTTCTTTTTCTTTATTCTTTTATTATTCTCCTCTAATATCTTCCTTTTATATATTTTCAACAGCAACGCGCGCCGCCGCGCAGCGCAGCACACAGAGCACCACGACACCACACATCGCCGCCGGCCACACAAATCGCAACGCCTGCCTTCATCGACGCGTACAGAGTCGAGTCGGCTGTAGTTGCGCGTCGCATGACAATGTAGTCATGCCGGTAATATATAACGTCGGCGGGATCGGTCACCTAGCATAATAATCGTAAGTGAAGTGTTTTTTATATATTTTCTTGTTATTACAATCTGAAGGATCGAGAGTGGTATCACTCCTATCCGCCCTATCCATCCCGTATGTGCATTAAGCATGCACACGCATATATAATATGTACATACATACATACATACATACATACACACACACACATACATACATACATACATACATACATACATACATACATACATATATATATACATACATACATACATACATACATTAAGGGAAAAAATAAAATAGCCCGAGAGAGAATACCTCAAGGAACAAGCAAACACCACACCCACCAACAACACCGACGACAACACACACACACACACACACACACACACACACACACACACACACACACACCCCCCCCACCACCCCCCCCCCCCCCTCCGCACCACCGCACCTCCCGTAAACGCAATGAAATGTACGTACGTAAAAAAGAAGTATACTCCTTATTCCTTTCACAATCACAATCGGAATGGGGTAAGAGGAGTAAAGAAACCCCCCCACGCACACACGCACGCACGCACGCACACACACGCACACACACGCGCACACAAACAAAAAACAACACCCCTCACAACCCACTCTTGTTAATTTGATTACATTGTCATCAATGTAGGTATAACATGTATGTACCTATGACACACAATGTACCGTTGTGGAGCCGCAACCGAACACGAATATACGTAGGTAATAATTATGTACATTTATTATAGTATTTTAAATAATAAACAAAAAAAGGACGTTTAAGAAAATATACAAAATTGGTACAGTAGTAAATATGTATCTTGGATCGATCGATCGATCGATCGATCGATCGATAGATAGATAGATAGATAGATAGATAGATAGATAGATAGATAGATAGATAGATAGATAGATAGATAGATAGATAGATAGATAGATAGATAGATAGATAGATAGATAGATAGATAGATAGTCGTCACAAATTATTAGAGGGGACGTACATTTACCTGAAAATAATAATAAATATGTCACGCCCGCCGTTGAACCGCGCTTGCTCGTATCGTGAATGTCAAACGGATCTATATAATTATGTTGCCATTGTATAATATTAATTAAACCGTTAAAACGTGCGTTTTTGATCTCACGCCCTTAAATAATTTAAAATAAACCTTTAAGAAAATATAAAAATTGGGACAGTCTGTAATATCTGGGATCGATGTACGGTCGTCAC
>OW028633.1:2352500-2357500 GCA_932294325.1 Allophyes oxyacanthae
TTACACGTACACATCAGCGTAACACACACGTCGTTCGACAAATTATGTCTTTATTGTATAGAGCGTTATATTTGAACGGACTGTGACACACGCACGAGACGCGTATCATAGAACCGTCATGTGCGCCAATAAATTAATCATCGGCGCAATGTGGCATTTGTATTTTATACAGCCGGCCCTCAGACAGGAGTGGTCCTGGATGTGTCTCCACGGACCGCAATGTGCGTTCGAAATGTCGATGTTCAAATGTGTCCTGCAGTTCACACTATGACGCGCAGTTAACTGCGTTCTTCATCGACCCGCGAGCCAAGTGATCCACCGTCCAGGGTAATAGTTTAATATTATTACCACTAGTGGGTTATATAACATTGTTACACAAATAAAAAATAATAAAAAAATATATTTAAAAAAATATATATATACACATCAAATCCCACCGCATCATGAGAGATCTATATAATATGTATAGAGATTGTGTTAACGAACGCGTCCGACTACACTCTGGGTGCGGATTTCTATATACCCGTCTAAGTGAAGTTCGCGAACGCGACGCGGGATCAACGCCACCGAATCGAGTCGTCGTCGTGAAACGAGACGCGAGCCGTAAGCGTGCCGATCCCTTTCGGTAGATATGATCGAACATTGTTAAATATTCGACATGATATCGACCTATTTTTTTTGGTTGGATATTTTGTATTATCGTTCACGCGCATCGTGCACTTATTAGGTACACGTCTAGCGTTACACGTTAATGATCCTTCCGCAGGTTCCCCTACGGAAACCTTGTTACGACTTTTACTTCCTCTAAATGATCAAGTTTGGTCAACTTCCCAGCAACGCCGACGGCCGTGAAGCCACCGCGTGTCGGTCCGAAGACCTCACTAAATCATTCAATCGGTAGTAGCGACGGGCGGTGTGTACAAAGGGCAGGGACGTAATCAACGCGAGCTTATGACTCGCGCTTACTAGGAATTCCTCGTTTATGGGGGATAATTGCAAACCCCAATCCCCAGCACGAAGGAGTTTCAGCGGGTTGCCCGGGCCTCTAGGCCAGGGAGAACATGCTGATTCCTTCAGTGTAGCGCGCGTGCGGCCCAGGACATCTAAGGGCATCACAGACCTGTTATTGCTCAATCTCGTGCGGCTCGAAGCCGCCGGTCCCTCTAAGAAGAATTTTAATACGTCGCCAGTGAGTTGCGTGACGGAGCCACGCACACCTAAATGACGACGCCTATTTAGCAGGCTAGAGTCTCGTTCGTTACCGGAATTAACCAGACAAATCGCTCCACCAACTAAGAACGGCCATGCACCACCACCCACCGAATCAAGAAAGAGCTGTTAATCTGTCAATCCTTCCGGTGTCCGGGCCTGGTGAGATTTCCCGTGTTGAGTCAAATTAAGCCGCAGGCTCCACTCCTGGTGGTGCCCTTCCGTCAATTCCTTTAAGTTTCAGCTTTGCAACCATACTCCCCCCGGAGTCCAAAATCTTTGGTTTCCCGGAAGCTGCCCGCCGAGCCATTGTAGTAACGTCGGCGGATCGCTAGATGACATATTTACGGTTAGAACTAGGGCGGTATCTAATCGCCTTCGAACCTCTAACTTTCGTTCTTGATTGATGAAAACACCTTTGGCAAATGCTTTCGCTGATGTTCGTCTTGCGACGATCCAAGAATTTCACCTCTAACGTCGCAATACGAATGCCCCCAGTTATCCCTATTAATCATTACCTCGGAGTTCTGAAAACCAACAAAATAGAACCGAGATCATATTCTATTATTCCATGCACGAAATATTCAAGCAGCATTTTGAGCCCGCTTTGAGCACTCTAATTTGTTCAAAGTAAAATTGTCGGCCCACCTCGACACTCACCGAAGAGCACCGCGATAGGATTTTGATATTGAACCGGCGTATTACCCCCGGCTCACCGACGATATGCTCCGCAGACGTGTCAGTATCACCGCGGATGCGGTGCACCGACAGCGCGGCGCACAAATGCAACTACGAGCTTTTTAACCGCAACAATTTTAGTATACGCTATTGGAGCTGGAATTACCGCGGCTGCTGGCACCAGACTTGCCCTCCAATTGTTCCTCGTTAAAATATTTAAAGTGTACTCATTCCGATTACGAGGCCTCGTAAGAGTCCCGTATCGTTATTTTTCGTCACTACCTCCCCGTGCCGGGAGTGGGTAATTTGCGCGCCTGCTGCCTTCCTTGGATGTGGTAGCCGTTTCTCAGGCTCCCTCTCCGGAATCGAACCCTGATTCCCCGTTACCCGTGACAACCATGGTAGTCGCAGAAACTACCATCGAAAGTTGATAAGGCAGACATTTGAAAGATGCGTCGCCGGTACTGGACCATGCGATCGGCAAAAGTTATCCAGATTCATCAAAATTAACGACTTCGGACGCGAGGCCCTCCGTCGATTGGTTTTGATCTAATAAAAGCACTCATCCCATCACTGGTCAGAGTTCTGATTGCATGTATTAGCTCTAGAATTACCACAGTTATCCAAGTAACTGAGTAAGATCTAAGGAACCAAAACTGATATATTGAGCCATTCGCGGTATCGCCTTAATACGGCTTGCACTGAGACATGCATGGCTTAATCTTTGAGACAAGCATATAACTACTGGCAGGATCAACCAGGGAGCTTCGACAAAAGAAGTACACGAGCGCGCGGGCGCCGGAGCGCGCACACACACAACGTATAAATCCTCATCCCGCGCGTTAACGATCGTATAGACGCTGACGCAGTCGGGCGAGCTCAACAATAGACAACAATATGTGTATATATATAATATATAATATATAATATAAAAATATCATAATCATAAAAATATATAAAACATACATATCATCTTATATAAGATTTTTGGTTTCGCACACGCGAACGTTACGACGCATATATCTCAACACGTGAAACGCGCTGCGCGTGCATAAGGGCGTTGACGTTCATATAATTTTGTGGATCACATGAACAGAGAAAGCCCCCATTGGGAACGTTCGTATCGAGACGAGTTCACGTGTTTACAATTTGTTAACATAATTCGCGACATCATATACGATTCCGCCCGGAACATATAGAGCGCCTCACCGTATATAAAATAATAAATATATAATATTATATTATATTCATTGTTCGACGTGGCGCACAATGCACGCTTCCGAACGTCTGAGACGCCACGTCTGGTTTCGTACAACGACCGTTTTCTGTTAAGATACGGACACGCATTAAAATACGATCCGTCGGTCCACACAGTTCACATAGATAATTATAGAGAGAATAAGTAAACAAGTCAAAGGGGAGAGGAGTTTGTCATATAAGTTTTTATATTTATTTGTTTTTTGTAATATAAAAACAAACGTTTCACATAATACAAACACATATATTATTATTATTTTTTTTATTCATTTTTTATACATATTATTTATATTTTTAAATATTTTTACAAAACTATATTAAAAAACATTTAAAAATATGAAAAAATAGTAGCCCACCGGTATCTAGAATAGGGTCCAAGCTACCGGCGGTCAGGGCTCCAGAGAAAGGAATCTCCTGACAATGCGTGCCGTGTCAAGAAGTACTGCTCTCTGAATTATTCTAATCTCTCAATTATTATTATTATTATTATTATATTTTATATTATTACAATATAACATATAATATAAATTATAATAATAAAATTATAAATATAAAGACACACACACACAAACAACAAACACGCTCTCTTCTTTTTCTTTATTCTTTTATTATTCTCCTCTAATATCTTCCTTTTATATATTTTCAACAGCAACGCGCGCCGCCGCGCAGCGCAGCACACAGAGCACCACGACACCACACATCGCCGCCGGCCACACAAATCGCAACGCCTGCCTTCATCGACGCGTACAGAGTCGAGTCGGCTGTAGTTGCGCGTCGCATGACAATGTAGTCATGCCGGTAATATATAACGTCGGCGGGATCGGTCACCTAGCATAATAATCGTAAGTGAAGTGTTTTTTATATATTTTCTTGTTATTACAATCTGAAGGATCGAGAGTGGTATCACTCCTATCCGCCCTATCCATCCCGTATGTGCATTAAGCATGCACACGCATATATAATATGTACATACATACATACATACATACATACACACACACACATACATACATACATACATACATACATACATACATACATATATATATACATACATACATACATACATACATTAAGGGAAAAAATAAAATAGCCCGAGAGAGAATACCTCAAGGAACAAGCAAACACCACACCCACCAACAACACCGACGACAACACACACACACACACACACACACACACACACACACACACACACCCCCCCCACCACCCCCCCCCCCCCCCTCCGCACCACCGCACCTCCCGTAAACGCAATGAAATGTACGTACGTAAAAAAGAAGTATACTCCTTATTCCTTTCACAATCACAATCGGAATGGGGTAAGAGGAGTAAAGAAACCCCCCCACGCACACACGCACGCACGCACGCACACACACGCACACACACGCGCACACAAACAAAAAACAACACCCCTCACAACCCACTCTTGTTAATTTGATTACATTGTCATCAATGTAGGTATAACATGTATGTACCTATGACACACAATGTACCGTTGTGGAGCCGCAACCGAACACGAATATACGTAGGTAATAATTATGTACATTTATTATAGTATTTTAAATAATAAACAAAAAAAGGACGTTTAAGAAAATATACAAAATTGGTACAGTAGTAAATATGTATCTTGGATCGATCGATCGATCGATCGATCGATAGATAGATAGATAGATAGATAGATAGATAGATAGATAGATAGATAGATAGATAGATAGATAGATAGATAGATAGATAGATAGATAGATAGATAGATAGATAGATAGATAGATAGATAGATAGATAGATAGATAGATAGATAGATAGATAGATAGTCGTCACAAATTATTAGAGGGGACGTACATTTACCTGAAAATAAT
>OW028633.1:2362500-2367500 GCA_932294325.1 Allophyes oxyacanthae
GGTTTAGTTGTGTGCGTGTCGCTAAGACAACACACCACCCGACCGAAGAGTCGCGAGCGCGCGTGTTCGACGACGATACCGTGAGGACCGTCGCGTCCCACGCTGAGCCGCTATCTTTGCACGTCCGTCGCGAGTACACGCAAACGTATACACCGTATATAATTATTACGTTAATAATAATCTTACACGTACACATCAGCGTAACACACACGTCGTTCGACAAATTATGTCTTTATTGTATAGAGCGTTATATTTGAACGGACTGTGACACACGCACGAGACGCGTATCATAGAACCGTCATGTGCGCCAATAAATTAATCATCGGCGCAATGTGGCATTTGTATTTTATACAGCCGGCCCTCAGACAGGAGTGGTCCTGGATGTGTCTCCACGGACCGCAATGTGCGTTCGAAATGTCGATGTTCAAATGTGTCCTGCAGTTCACACTATGACGCGCAGTTAACTGCGTTCTTCATCGACCCGCGAGCCAAGTGATCCACCGTCCAGGGTAATAGTTTAATATTATTACCACTAGTGGGTTATATAACATTGTTACACAAATAAAAAATAATAAAAAAATATATTTAAAAAAATATATATATACACATCAAATCCCACCGCATCATGAGAGATCTATATAATATGTATAGAGATTGTGTTAACGAACGCGTCCGACTACACTCTGGGTGCGGATTTCTATATACCCGTCTAAGTGAAGTTCGCGAACGCGACGCGGGATCAACGCCACCGAATCGAGTCGTCGTCGTGAAACGAGACGCGAGCCGTAAGCGTGCCGATCCCTTTCGGTAGATATGATCGAACATTGTTAAATATTCGACATGATATCGACCTATTTTTTTTGGTTGGATATTTTGTATTATCGTTCACGCGCATCGTGCACTTATTAGGTACACGTCTAGCGTTACACGTTAATGATCCTTCCGCAGGTTCCCCTACGGAAACCTTGTTACGACTTTTACTTCCTCTAAATGATCAAGTTTGGTCAACTTCCCAGCAACGCCGACGGCCGTGAAGCCACCGCGTGTCGGTCCGAAGACCTCACTAAATCATTCAATCGGTAGTAGCGACGGGCGGTGTGTACAAAGGGCAGGGACGTAATCAACGCGAGCTTATGACTCGCGCTTACTAGGAATTCCTCGTTTATGGGGGATAATTGCAAACCCCAATCCCCAGCACGAAGGAGTTTCAGCGGGTTGCCCGGGCCTCTAGGCCAGGGAGAACATGCTGATTCCTTCAGTGTAGCGCGCGTGCGGCCCAGGACATCTAAGGGCATCACAGACCTGTTATTGCTCAATCTCGTGCGGCTCGAAGCCGCCGGTCCCTCTAAGAAGAATTTTAATACGTCGCCAGTGAGTTGCGTGACGGAGCCACGCACACCTAAATGACGACGCCTATTTAGCAGGCTAGAGTCTCGTTCGTTACCGGAATTAACCAGACAAATCGCTCCACCAACTAAGAACGGCCATGCACCACCACCCACCGAATCAAGAAAGAGCTGTTAATCTGTCAATCCTTCCGGTGTCCGGGCCTGGTGAGATTTCCCGTGTTGAGTCAAATTAAGCCGCAGGCTCCACTCCTGGTGGTGCCCTTCCGTCAATTCCTTTAAGTTTCAGCTTTGCAACCATACTCCCCCCGGAGTCCAAAATCTTTGGTTTCCCGGAAGCTGCCCGCCGAGCCATTGTAGTAACGTCGGCGGATCGCTAGATGACATATTTACGGTTAGAACTAGGGCGGTATCTAATCGCCTTCGAACCTCTAACTTTCGTTCTTGATTGATGAAAACACCTTTGGCAAATGCTTTCGCTGATGTTCGTCTTGCGACGATCCAAGAATTTCACCTCTAACGTCGCAATACGAATGCCCCCAGTTATCCCTATTAATCATTACCTCGGAGTTCTGAAAACCAACAAAATAGAACCGAGATCATATTCTATTATTCCATGCACGAAATATTCAAGCAGCATTTTGAGCCCGCTTTGAGCACTCTAATTTGTTCAAAGTAAAATTGTCGGCCCACCTCGACACTCACCGAAGAGCACCGCGATAGGATTTTGATATTGAACCGGCGTATTACCCCCGGCTCACCGACGATATGCTCCGCAGACGTGTCAGTATCACCGCGGATGCGGTGCACCGACAGCGCGGCGCACAAATGCAACTACGAGCTTTTTAACCGCAACAATTTTAGTATACGCTATTGGAGCTGGAATTACCGCGGCTGCTGGCACCAGACTTGCCCTCCAATTGTTCCTCGTTAAAATATTTAAAGTGTACTCATTCCGATTACGAGGCCTCGTAAGAGTCCCGTATCGTTATTTTTCGTCACTACCTCCCCGTGCCGGGAGTGGGTAATTTGCGCGCCTGCTGCCTTCCTTGGATGTGGTAGCCGTTTCTCAGGCTCCCTCTCCGGAATCGAACCCTGATTCCCCGTTACCCGTGACAACCATGGTAGTCGCAGAAACTACCATCGAAAGTTGATAAGGCAGACATTTGAAAGATGCGTCGCCGGTACTGGACCATGCGATCGGCAAAAGTTATCCAGATTCATCAAAATTAACGACTTCGGACGCGAGGCCCTCCGTCGATTGGTTTTGATCTAATAAAAGCACTCATCCCATCACTGGTCAGAGTTCTGATTGCATGTATTAGCTCTAGAATTACCACAGTTATCCAAGTAACTGAGTAAGATCTAAGGAACCAAAACTGATATATTGAGCCATTCGCGGTATCGCCTTAATACGGCTTGCACTGAGACATGCATGGCTTAATCTTTGAGACAAGCATATAACTACTGGCAGGATCAACCAGGGAGCTTCGACAAAAGAAGTACACGAGCGCGCGGGCGCCGGAGCGCGCACACACACAACGTATAAATCCTCATCCCGCGCGTTAACGATCGTATAGACGCTGACGCAGTCGGGCGAGCTCAACAATAGACAACAATATGTGTATATATATAATATATAATATATAATATAAAAATATCATAATCATAAAAATATATAAAACATACATATCATCTTATATAAGATTTTTGGTTTCGCACACGCGAACGTTACGACGCATATATCTCAACACGTGAAACGCGCTGCGCGTGCATAAGGGCGTTGACGTTCATATAATTTTGTGGATCACATGAACAGAGAAAGCCCCCATTGGGAACGTTCGTATATCGAGACGAGTTCACGTGTTTACAATTTGTTAACATAATTCGCGACATCATATACGATTCCGCCCGGAACATATAGAGCGCCTCACCGTATATAAAATAATAAATATATAATATTATATTATATTCATTGTTCGACGTGGCGCACAATGCACGCTTCCGAACGTCTGAGACGCCACGTCTGGTTTCGTACAACGACCGTTTTCTGTTAAGATACGGACACGCATTAAAATACGATCCGTCGGTCCACACAGTTCACATAGATAATTATAGAGAGAATAAGTAAACAAGTCAAAGGGGAGAGGAGTTTGTCATATAAGTTTTTATATTTATTTGTTTTTTGTAATATAAAAACAAACGTTTCACATAATACAAACACATATATTATTATTATTATTATTATTATATTTTATATTATTACAATATAACATATAATATAAATTATAATAATAAAATTATAAATATAAAGACACACACACACAAACAACAAACACGCTCTCTTCTTTTTCTTTATTCTTTTATTATTCTCCTCTAATATCTTCCTTTTATATATTTTCAACAGCAACGCGCGCCGCCGCGCAGCGCAGCACACAGAGCACCACGACACCACACATCGCCGCCGGCCACACAAATCGCAACGCCTGCCTTCATCGACGCGTACAGAGTCGAGTCGGCTGTAGTTGCGCGTCGCATGACAATGTAGTCATGCCGGTAATATATAACGTCGGCGGGATCGGTCACCTAGCATAATAATCGTAAGTGAAGTGTTTTTTATATATTTTCTTGTTATTACAATCTGAAGGATCGAGAGTGGTATCACTCCTATCCGCCCTATCCATCCCGTATGTGCATTAAGCATGCACACGCATATATAATATGTACATACATACATACATACATACATACACACACACACATACATACATACATACATACATACATACATACATACATATATATATACATACATACATACATACATACATTAAGGGAAAAAATAAAATAGCCCGAGAGAGAATACCTCAAGGAACAAGCAAACACCACACCCACCAACAACACCGACGACAACACACACACACACACACACACACACACACACACACACACACACACACACCCCCCCACCACCCCCCCCCCCCCCCCCCTCCGCACCACCGCACCTCCCGTAAACGCAATGAAATGTACGTACGTAAAAAAGAAGTATACTCCTTATTCCTTTCACAATCACAATCGGAATGGGGTAAGAGGAGTAAAGAAACCCCCCCACGCACACACGCACGCACGCACGCACACACACGCACACACACGCGCACACAAACAAAAAACAACACCCCTCACAACCCACTCTTGTTAATTTGATTACATTGTCATCAATGTAGGTATAACATGTATGTACCTATGACACACAATGTACCGTTGTGGAGCCGCAACCGAACACGAATATACGTAGGTAATAATTATGTACATTTATTATAGTATTTTAAATAATAAACAAAAAAAGGACGTTTAAGAAAATATACAAAATTGGTACAGTAGTAAATATGTATCTTGGATCGATCGATCGATCGATCGATCGATAGATAGATAGATAGATAGATAGATAGATAGATAGATAGATAGATAGATAGATAGATAGATAGATAGATAGATAGATAGATAGATAGATAGATAGATAGATAGATAGATAGATAGATAGATAGTCGTCACAAATTATTAGAGGGGACGTACATTTACCTGAAAATAATAATAAATATGTCACGCCCGCCGTTGAACCGCGCTTGCTCGTATCGTGAATGTCAAACGGATCTA
>OW028633.1:2372500-2377500 GCA_932294325.1 Allophyes oxyacanthae
ACCACCCGACCGAAGAGTCGCGAGCGCGCGTGTTCGACGACGATACCGTGAGGACCGTCGCGTCCCACGCTGAGCCGCTATCTTTGCACGTCCGTCGCGAGTACACGCAAACGTATACACCGTATATAATTATTACGTTAATAATAATCTTACACGTACACATCAGCGTAACACACACGTCGTTCGACAAATTATGTCTTTATTGTATAGAGCGTTATATTTGAACGGACTGTGACACACGCACGAGACGCGTATCATAGAACCGTCATGTGCGCCAATAAATTAATCATCGGCGCAATGTGGCATTTGTATTTTATACAGCCGGCCCTCAGACAGGAGTGGTCCTGGATGTGTCTCCACGGACCGCAATGTGCGTTCGAAATGTCGATGTTCAAATGTGTCCTGCAGTTCACACTATGACGCGCAGTTAACTGCGTTCTTCATCGACCCGCGAGCCAAGTGATCCACCGTCCAGGGTAATAGTTTAATATTATTACCACTAGTGGGTTATATAACATTGTTACACAAATAAAAAATAATAAAAAAATATATTTAAAAAAATATATATATACACATCAAATCCCACCGCATCATGAGAGATCTATATAATATGTATAGAGATTGTGTTAACGAACGCGTCCGACTACACTCTGGGTGCGGATTTCTATATACCCGTCTAAGTGAAGTTCGCGAACGCGACGCGGGATCAACGCCACCGAATCGAGTCGTCGTCGTGAAACGAGACGCGAGCCGTAAGCGTGCCGATCCCTTTCGGTAGATATGATCGAACATTGTTAAATATTCGACATGATATCGACCTATTTTTTTTGGTTGGATATTTTGTATTATCGTTCACGCGCATCGTGCACTTATTAGGTACACGTCTAGCGTTACACGTTAATGATCCTTCCGCAGGTTCCCCTACGGAAACCTTGTTACGACTTTTACTTCCTCTAAATGATCAAGTTTGGTCAACTTCCCAGCAACGCCGACGGCCGTGAAGCCACCGCGTGTCGGTCCGAAGACCTCACTAAATCATTCAATCGGTAGTAGCGACGGGCGGTGTGTACAAAGGGCAGGGACGTAATCAACGCGAGCTTATGACTCGCGCTTACTAGGAATTCCTCGTTTATGGGGGATAATTGCAAACCCCAATCCCCAGCACGAAGGAGTTTCAGCGGGTTGCCCGGGCCTCTAGGCCAGGGAGAACATGCTGATTCCTTCAGTGTAGCGCGCGTGCGGCCCAGGACATCTAAGGGCATCACAGACCTGTTATTGCTCAATCTCGTGCGGCTCGAAGCCGCCGGTCCCTCTAAGAAGAATTTTAATACGTCGCCAGTGAGTTGCGTGACGGAGCCACGCACACCTAAATGACGACGCCTATTTAGCAGGCTAGAGTCTCGTTCGTTACCGGAATTAACCAGACAAATCGCTCCACCAACTAAGAACGGCCATGCACCACCACCCACCGAATCAAGAAAGAGCTGTTAATCTGTCAATCCTTCCGGTGTCCGGGCCTGGTGAGATTTCCCGTGTTGAGTCAAATTAAGCCGCAGGCTCCACTCCTGGTGGTGCCCTTCCGTCAATTCCTTTAAGTTTCAGCTTTGCAACCATACTCCCCCCGGAGTCCAAAATCTTTGGTTTCCCGGAAGCTGCCCGCCGAGCCATTGTAGTAACGTCGGCGGATCGCTAGATGACATATTTACGGTTAGAACTAGGGCGGTATCTAATCGCCTTCGAACCTCTAACTTTCGTTCTTGATTGATGAAAACACCTTTGGCAAATGCTTTCGCTGATGTTCGTCTTGCGACGATCCAAGAATTTCACCTCTAACGTCGCAATACGAATGCCCCCAGTTATCCCTATTAATCATTACCTCGGAGTTCTGAAAACCAACAAAATAGAACCGAGATCATATTCTATTATTCCATGCACGAAATATTCAAGCAGCATTTTGAGCCCGCTTTGAGCACTCTAATTTGTTCAAAGTAAAATTGTCGGCCCACCTCGACACTCACCGAAGAGCACCGCGATAGGATTTTGATATTGAACCGGCGTATTACCCCCGGCTCACCGACGATATGCTCCGCAGACGTGTCAGTATCACCGCGGATGCGGTGCACCGACAGCGCGGCGCACAAATGCAACTACGAGCTTTTTAACCGCAACAATTTTAGTATACGCTATTGGAGCTGGAATTACCGCGGCTGCTGGCACCAGACTTGCCCTCCAATTGTTCCTCGTTAAAATATTTAAAGTGTACTCATTCCGATTACGAGGCCTCGTAAGAGTCCCGTATCGTTATTTTTCGTCACTACCTCCCCGTGCCGGGAGTGGGTAATTTGCGCGCCTGCTGCCTTCCTTGGATGTGGTAGCCGTTTCTCAGGCTCCCTCTCCGGAATCGAACCCTGATTCCCCGTTACCCGTGACAACCATGGTAGTCGCAGAAACTACCATCGAAAGTTGATAAGGCAGACATTTGAAAGATGCGTCGCCGGTACTGGACCATGCGATCGGCAAAAGTTATCCAGATTCATCAAAATTAACGACTTCGGACGCGAGGCCCTCCGTCGATTGGTTTTGATCTAATAAAAGCACTCATCCCATCACTGGTCAGAGTTCTGATTGCATGTATTAGCTCTAGAATTACCACAGTTATCCAAGTAACTGAGTAAGATCTAAGGAACCAAAACTGATATATTGAGCCATTCGCGGTATCGCCTTAATACGGCTTGCACTGAGACATGCATGGCTTAATCTTTGAGACAAGCATATAACTACTGGCAGGATCAACCAGGGAGCTTCGACAAAAGAAGTACACGAGCGCGCGGGCGCCGGAGCGCGCACACACACAACGTATAAATCCTCATCCCGCGCGTTAACGATCGTATAGACGCTGACGCAGTCGGGCGAGCTCAACAATAGACAACAATATGTGTATATATATAATATATAATATATAATATAAAAATATCATAATCATAAAAATATATAAAACATACATATCATCTTATATAAGATTTTTGGTTTCGCACACGCGAACGTTACGACGCATATATCTCAACACGTGAAACGCGCTGCGCGTGCATAAGGGCGTTGACGTTCATATAATTTTGTGGATCACATGAACAGAGAAAGCCCCCATTGGGAACGTTCGTATATCGAGACGAGTTCACGTGTTTACAATTTGTTAACATAATTCGCGACATCATATACGATTCCGCCCGGAACATATAGAGCGCCTCACCGTATATAAAATAATAAATATATAATATTATATTATATTCATTGTTCGACGTGGCGCACAATGCACGCTTCCGAACGTCTGAGACGCCACGTCTGGTTTCGTACAACGACCGTTTTCTGTTAAGATACGGACACGCATTAAAATACGATCCGTCGGTCCACACAGTTCACATAGATAATTATAGAGAGAATAAGTAAACAAGTCAAAGGGGAGAGGAGTTTGTCATATAAGTTTTTATATTTATTTGTTTTTTGTAATATAAAAACAAACGTTTCACATAATACAAACACATATATTATTATTATTATTATTATTATATTTTATATTATTACAATATAACATATAATATAAATTATAATAATAAAATTATAAATATAAAGACACACACACACAAACAACAAACACGCTCTCTTCTTTTTCTTTATTCTTTTATTATTCTCCTCTAATATCTTCCTTTTATATATTTTCAACAGCAACGCTCGCCGCCGCGCAGCGCAGCACACAGAGCACCACGACACCACACATCGCCGCCGGCCACACAAATCGCAACGCCTGCCTTCATCGACGCGTACAGAGTCGAGTCGGCTGTAGTTGCGCGTCGCATGACAATGTAGTCATGCCGGTAATATATAACGTCGGCGGGATCGGTCACCTAGCATAATAATCGTAAGTGAAGTGTTTTTTATATATTTTCTTGTTATTACAATCTGAAGGATCGAGAGTGGTATCACTCCTATCCGCCCTATCCATCCCGTATGTGCATTAAGCATGCACACGCATATATAATATGTACATACATACATACATACATACATACACACACACACATACATACATACATACATACATACATACATACATACATATATATATACATACATACATACATACATACATTAAGGGAAAAAATAAAATAGCCCGAGAGAGAATACCTCAAGGAACAAGCAAACACCACACCCACCAACAACACCGACGACAACACACACACACACACACACACACACACACACACACACACACACACACACCCCCCCACCACCCCCCCCCCCCCCCCCCTCCGCACCACCGCACCTCCCGTAAACGCAATGAAATGTACGTACGTAAAAAAGAAGTATACTCCTTATTCCTTTCACAATCACAATCGGAATGGGGTAAGAGGAGTAAAGAAACCCCCCCACGCACACACGCACGCACGCACGCACACACACGCACACACACGCGCACACAAACAAAAAACAACACCCCTCACAACCCACTCTTGTTAATTTGATTACATTGTCATCAATGTAGGTATAACATGTATGTACCTATGACACACAATGTACCGTTGTGGAGCCGCAACCGAACACGAATATACGTAGGTAATAATTATGTACATTTATTATAGTATTTTAAATAATAAACAAAAAAAGGACGTTTAAGAAAATATACAAAATTGGTACAGTAGTAAATATGTATCTTGGATCGATCGATCGATCGATCGATCGATAGATAGATAGATAGATAGATAGATAGATAGATAGATAGATAGATAGATAGATAGATAGATAGATAGATAGATAGATAGATAGATAGTCGTCACAAATTATTAGAGGGGACGTACATTTACCTGAAAATAATAATAAATATGTCACGCCCGCCGTTGAACCGCGCTTGCTCGTATCGTGAATGTCAAACGGATCTATATAATTATGTTGCCATTGTATAATATTAATTAAACCGTTAAAACGTGCGTTTTTGATCTCACGCCCTT
>OW028633.1:2382500-2390000 GCA_932294325.1 Allophyes oxyacanthae
CTGAGCCGCTATCTTTGCACGTCCGTCGCGAGTACACGCAAACGTATACACCGTATATAATTATTACGTTAATAATAATCTTACACGTACACATCAGCGTAACACACACGTCGTTCGACAAATTATGTCTTTATTGTATAGAGCGTTATATTTGAACGGACTGTGACACACGCACGAGACGCGTATCATAGAACCGTCATGTGCGCCAATAAATTAATCATCGGCGCAATGTGGCATTTGTATTTTATACAGCCGGCCCTCAGACAGGAGTGGTCCTGGATGTGTCTCCACGGACCGCAATGTGCGTTCGAAATGTCGATGTTCAAATGTGTCCTGCAGTTCACACTATGACGCGCAGTTAACTGCGTTCTTCATCGACCCGCGAGCCAAGTGATCCACCGTCCAGGGTAATAGTTTAATATTATTACCACTAGTGGGTTATATAACATTGTTACACAAATAAAAAATAATAAAAAAATATATTTAAAAAAATATATATATACACATCAAATCCCACCGCATCATGAGAGATCTATATAATATGTATAGAGATTGTGTTAACGAACGCGTCCGACTACACTCTGGGTGCGGATTTCTATATACCCGTCTAAGTGAAGTTCGCGAACGCGACGCGGGATCAACGCCACCGAATCGAGTCGTCGTCGTGAAACGAGACGCGAGCCGTAAGCGTGCCGATCCCTTTCGGTAGATATGATCGAACATTGTTAAATATTCGACATGATATCGACCTATTTTTTTTGGTTGGATATTTTGTATTATCGTTCACGCGCATCGTGCACTTATTAGGTACACGTCTAGCGTTACACGTTAATGATCCTTCCGCAGGTTCCCCTACGGAAACCTTGTTACGACTTTTACTTCCTCTAAATGATCAAGTTTGGTCAACTTCCCAGCAACGCCGACGGCCGTGAAGCCACCGCGTGTCGGTCCGAAGACCTCACTAAATCATTCAATCGGTAGTAGCGACGGGCGGTGTGTACAAAGGGCAGGGACGTAATCAACGCGAGCTTATGACTCGCGCTTACTAGGAATTCCTCGTTTATGGGGGATAATTGCAAACCCCAATCCCCAGCACGAAGGAGTTTCAGCGGGTTGCCCGGGCCTCTAGGCCAGGGAGAACATGCTGATTCCTTCAGTGTAGCGCGCGTGCGGCCCAGGACATCTAAGGGCATCACAGACCTGTTATTGCTCAATCTCGTGCGGCTCGAAGCCGCCGGTCCCTCTAAGAAGAATTTTAATACGTCGCCAGTGAGTTGCGTGACGGAGCCACGCACACCTAAATGACGACGCCTATTTAGCAGGCTAGAGTCTCGTTCGTTACCGGAATTAACCAGACAAATCGCTCCACCAACTAAGAACGGCCATGCACCACCACCCACCGAATCAAGAAAGAGCTGTTAATCTGTCAATCCTTCCGGTGTCCGGGCCTGGTGAGATTTCCCGTGTTGAGTCAAATTAAGCCGCAGGCTCCACTCCTGGTGGTGCCCTTCCGTCAATTCCTTTAAGTTTCAGCTTTGCAACCATACTCCCCCCGGAGTCCAAAATCTTTGGTTTCCCGGAAGCTGCCCGCCGAGCCATTGTAGTAACGTCGGCGGATCGCTAGATGACATATTTACGGTTAGAACTAGGGCGGTATCTAATCGCCTTCGAACCTCTAACTTTCGTTCTTGATTGATGAAAACACCTTTGGCAAATGCTTTCGCTGATGTTCGTCTTGCGACGATCCAAGAATTTCACCTCTAACGTCGCAATACGAATGCCCCCAGTTATCCCTATTAATCATTACCTCGGAGTTCTGAAAACCAACAAAATAGAACCGAGATCATATTCTATTATTCCATGCACGAAATATTCAAGCAGCATTTTGAGCCCGCTTTGAGCACTCTAATTTGTTCAAAGTAAAATTGTCGGCCCACCTCGACACTCACCGAAGAGCACCGCGATAGGATTTTGATATTGAACCGGCGTATTACCCCCGGCTCACCGACGATATGCTCCGCAGACGTGTCAGTATCACCGCGGATGCGGTGCACCGACAGCGCGGCGCACAAATGCAACTACGAGCTTTTTAACCGCAACAATTTTAGTATACGCTATTGGAGCTGGAATTACCGCGGCTGCTGGCACCAGACTTGCCCTCCAATTGTTCCTCGTTAAAATATTTAAAGTGTACTCATTCCGATTACGAGGCCTCGTAAGAGTCCCGTATCGTTATTTTTCGTCACTACCTCCCCGTGCCGGGAGTGGGTAATTTGCGCGCCTGCTGCCTTCCTTGGATGTGGTAGCCGTTTCTCAGGCTCCCTCTCCGGAATCGAACCCTGATTCCCCGTTACCCGTGACAACCATGGTAGTCGCAGAAACTACCATCGAAAGTTGATAAGGCAGACATTTGAAAGATGCGTCGCCGGTACTGGACCATGCGATCGGCAAAAGTTATCCAGATTCATCAAAATTAACGACTTCGGACGCGAGGCCCTCCGTCGATTGGTTTTGATCTAATAAAAGCACTCATCCCATCACTGGTCAGAGTTCTGATTGCATGTATTAGCTCTAGAATTACCACAGTTATCCAAGTAACTGAGTAAGATCTAAGGAACCAAAACTGATATATTGAGCCATTCGCGGTATCGCCTTAATACGGCTTGCACTGAGACATGCATGGCTTAATCTTTGAGACAAGCATATAACTACTGGCAGGATCAACCAGGGAGCTTCGACAAAAGAAGTACACGAGCGCGCGGGCGCCGGAGCGCGCACACACACAACGTATAAATCCTCATCCCGCGCGTTAACGATCGTATAGACGCTGACGCAGTCGGGCGAGCTCAACAATAGACAACAATATGTGTATATATATAATATATAATATATAATATAAAAATATCATAATCATAAAAATATATAAAACATACATATCATCTTATATAAGATTTTTGGTTTCGCACACGCGAACGTTACGACGCATATATCTCAACACGTGAAACGCGCTGCGCGTGCATAAGGGCGTTGACGTTCATATAATTTTGTGGATCACATGAACAGAGAAAGCCCCCATTGGGAACGTTCGTATCGAGACGAGTTCACGTGTTTACAATTTGTTAACATAATTCGCGACATCATATACGATTCCGCCCGGAACATATAGAGCGCCTCACCGTATATAAAATAATAAATATATAATATTATATTATATTCATTGTTCGACGTGGCGCACAATGCACGCTTCCGAACGTCTGAGACGCCACGTCTGGTTTCGTACAACGACCGTTTTCTGTTAAGATACGGACACGCATTAAAATACGATCCGTCGGTCCACACAGTTCACATAGATAATTATAGAGAGAATAAGTAAACAAGTCAAAGGGGAGAGGAGTTTGTCATATAAGTTTTTATATTTATTTGTTTTTTGTAATATAAAAACAAACGTTTCACATAATACAAACACATATATTATTATTATTATATTTTATATTATTACAATATAACATATAATATAAATTATAATAATAAAATTATAAATATAAAGACACACACACACAAACAACAAACACGCTCTCTTCTTTTTCTTTATTCTTTTATTATTCTCCTCTAATATCTTCCTTTTATATATTTTCAACAGCAACGCGCGCCGCCGCGCAGCGCAGCACACAGAGCACCACGACACCACACATCGCCGCCGGCCACACAAATCGCAACGCCTGCCTTCATCGACGCGTACAGAGTCGAGTCGGCTGTAGTTGCGCGTCGCATGACAATGTAGTCATGCCGGTAATATATAACGTCGGCGGGATCGGTCACCTAGCATAATAATCGTAAGTGAAGTGTTTTTTATATATTTTCTTGTTATTACAATCTGAAGGATCGAGAGTGGTATCACTCCTATCCGCCCTATCCATCCCGTATGTGCATTAAGCATGCACACGCATATATAATATGTACATACATACATACATACATACATACACACACACACATACATACATACATACATACATACATACATACATACATATATATATACATACATACATACATACATACATTAAGGGAAAAAATAAAATAGCCCGAGAGAGAATACCTCAAGGAACAAGCAAACACCACACCCACCAACAACACCGACGACAACACACACACACACACACACACACACACACACACACACACACACACACACACACACCCCCACCACCACCCCCCCCCCCCCCCTCCGCACCACCGCACCTCCCGTAAACGCAATGAAATGTACGTACGTAAAAAAGAAGTATACTCCTTATTCCTTTCACAATCACAATCGGAATGGGGTAAGAGGAGTAAAGAAACCCCCCCACGCACACACGCACGCACGCACGCACACACACGCACACACACGCGCACACAAACAAAAAACAACACCCCTCACAACCCACTCTTGTTAATTTGATTACATTGTCATCAATGTAGGTATAACATGTATGTACCTATGACACACAATGTACCGTTGTGGAGCCGCAACCCCGCAACCGAACACGAATATACGTAGGTAATAATTATGTACATTTATTATAGTATTTTAAATAATAAACAAAAAAAGGACGTTTAAGAAAATATACAAAATTGGTACAGTAGTAAATATGTATCTTGGATCGATCGATCGATCGATCGATCGATAGATAGATAGATAGATAGATAGATAGATAGATAGATAGATAGATAGATAGATAGATAGATAGATAGATAGATAGATAGATAGATAGATAGATAGATAGATAGATAGATAGATAGATAGATAGTCGTCACAAATTATTAGAGGGGACGTACATTTACCTGAAAATAATAATAAATATGTCACGCCCGCCGTTGAACCGCGCTTGCTCGTATCGTGAATGTCAAACGGATCTATATAATTATGTTGCCATTGTATAATATTAATTAAACCGTTAAAACGTGCGTTTTTGATCTCACGCCCTTAAATAATTTAAAATAAACCTTTAAGAAAATATAAAAATTGGGACAGTCTGTAATATCTGGGATCGATGTACGGTCGTCACAAATTATTATTATTACGTTCGGCTACCTGAAAATAATAAATGTTACGCCCGCCGTTGAACCGCGCTCGCTCGTATCGGAAGGTAAATAAATTTATTAAAAAAAAAAGTGCTCAACTTATTTGGAACACAACACACACGCATGCATGGATGGATGGATACGTCTGTCTCTAATCATCATGTCAACGAAAGTGCGCACGGTTCGTGTATTAAATCGGTATCAGTTCGTGTATTAAAACACTGGCGCCGCAGGCTCAGGCGAGCGAACGCCGACGACTAATCTACAATAATTATATTTATAATAAAATAAATTAATAGTTACACTTTGAAGAAAAAAAGTTTGATCATTTTAAAATATAAATAATATTATGTTCGTGTATTTATATATACCTACCCGTACGAAGAACACTACTCATATATATATACATACAATTTTATATAATGAAAAATACATAATATTAATAAAAAAAATAAACGCGCGCATGTTTATTATAATATTAATATAAACGTATAAATTATTATAAAAAAATTATATATATATAATTATATTAGTATAATAACGTACGTCTTCGTCTCTGTCATCTCATCGTCCTCGGACGAATCACCTGGCGTAGGGCTGAGTCTCAACAGATCGCAGCACGACGCTGCTCTACCGAGCACAACACCCCGCCAGGAACGGAAGTCGTCTACAGACTATTCCGAGCCCCGACATCGAACTGAGGTAAATTCGGACCTTCGGAGCCGTGATGCACGCGTTAAACGGACAGCATCGATCTCCGCGATCCAAATGGGCTTCGACGTCGCACCTCACGTGGTGAAGCGCGACTAGTAAAGTCACATTGTTTAGAGCCTCCCGACTCTCGGGGCTCCACAGTGAGCATATCCTTGCCGGATTCGGCTAGGCTGGCTTCGGCCTTAGAGGCGTTCAGGCATAATCCCGCGGATGGTAGCTTCGCACCACCGGCCGCTCGGCCGAGTGCATGAACCAAATGTCCGAAACTGCGGTTCCTCTCGTACTGAGCAGTATTACTATCGCAACGACAAGCCATCAGTAGGGTAAAACTAACCTGTCTCACGACGGTCTAAACCCAGCTCACGTTCCCTTTTGATGGGTGAACAATCCAACGCTTGGCGAATTTTGCTTCGCAATGATAGGAAGAGCCGACATCGAAGGATCAAAAAGCAACGTCGCTATGAACGCTTGGCTGCCACAAGCCAGTTATCCCTGTGGTAACTTTTCTGGCACCTCTTGCTAAAAACTCTTTATACTAAAGGATCGATAGGCCGTGCTTTCGCAGTCCCTATGCGTACTGAACATCTGGATCAAGCCAGCTTTTGCCCTTTTGCTCCACGCGAGGTTTCTGTCCTCGCTGAGCTGGCCTTAGGACACCTGCGTTATTCTTTGACAGATGTACCGCCCCAGTCAAACTACCCGCCTGGCAGTGTCCTCGAACCGGATCACGCGGGAGTTGTACGGCGACGAGCGTTGCCGCCACGTCGCCACTCTGCACGCTTGGAACGAAACACCGTGCGCCCGCCGATATTATCGACCGCGCACCGCTTCCGCCCAACCGAGTAAGTAATGAAACAATGAAAGTAGTGGTTTTTCAGCGACGATCGCGCGAACGATCTCCCACTTATGCTACACCTCTCATGTCTCCTTACAATGCCAGACTAGAGTCAAGCTCAACAGGGTCTTCTTTCCCCGCTGATTCTCCCAAGCCCGTTCCCTTGGCTGTGGTTTCGCTAGATAGTAGATAGGGACAGTGGGAATCTCGTTAATCCATTCATGCGCGTCACTAATTAGATGACGAGGCATTTGGCTACCTTAAGAGAGTCATAGTTACTCCCCGTTTACCCGCGCTTGCTTGAATTTCTTCACGTTGACATTCAGAGCACTGGGCAGAAATCACATTGCGTCAACACCCGCGAGGGCCATCGCAATGCTTTGTTTTAATTAGACAGTCGGATTCCCCTTGTCCGTGCCAGTTCTGAGCTGACCGTTGAACGGCGGTCGTACAGAACCGCGCCGATCGCGCACGAGACGAAACCGACACGGCCTTACGGCTAGGAAGATCCGCGGAAGGCCGGAACGCGGGTCCGGATTCCGCCCTCGCGCCCCGAGAGACGCTAGAGCATCGACCAGGCCCGGCACCGGCCGCATCCGCTTCCCGTCCAAACCCGACACGCCCCGGTCCTCAGAGCCAATCCTTATTCCGAAGTTACGGATCCAATTTGCCGACTTCCCTTACCTACATTATTCTATCGACTAGAGGCTCTTCACCTTGGAGACCTGCTGCGGATATGGGTACGAACCGGCGCGACATCTCCACGTACATCCCTCACCTGAATTTTCAAGGTCCGCAGAGAGTATCCGGACACCGCCGCAAATGCGGTGCTCTTCGCGTTCCGAACCATATCTCCCTTCTATAGGATTCCATGGAACTCGAACGCT
>OW028633.1:2392500-2397500 GCA_932294325.1 Allophyes oxyacanthae
CACGCAAACGTATACACCGTATATAATTATTACGTTAATAATAATCTTACACGTACACATCAGCGTAACACACACGTCGTTCGACAAATTATGTCTTTATTGTATAGAGCGTTATATTTGAACGGACTGTGACACACGCACGAGACGCGTATCATAGAACCGTCATGTGCGCCAATAAATTAATCATCGGCGCAATGTGGCATTTGTATTTTATACAGCCGGCCCTCAGACAGGAGTGGTCCTGGATGTGTCTCCACGGACCGCAATGTGCGTTCGAAATGTCGATGTTCAAATGTGTCCTGCAGTTCACACTATGACGCGCAGTTAACTGCGTTCTTCATCGACCCGCGAGCCAAGTGATCCACCGTCCAGGGTAATAGTTTAATATTATTACCACTAGTGGGTTATATAACATTGTTACACAAATAAAAAATAATAAAAAAATATATTTAAAAAAATATATATATACACATCAAATCCCACCGCATCATGAGAGATCTATATAATATGTATAGAGATTGTGTTAACGAACGCGTCCGACTACACTCTGGGTGCGGATTTCTATATACCCGTCTAAGTGAAGTTCGCGAACGCGACGCGGGATCAACGCCACCGAATCGAGTCGTCGTCGTGAAACGAGACGCGAGCCGTAAGCGTGCCGATCCCTTTCGGTAGATATGATCGAACATTGTTAAATATTCGACATGATATCGACCTATTTTTTTTGGTTGGATATTTTGTATTATCGTTCACGCGCATCGTGCACTTATTAGGTACACGTCTAGCGTTACACGTTAATGATCCTTCCGCAGGTTCCCCTACGGAAACCTTGTTACGACTTTTACTTCCTCTAAATGATCAAGTTTGGTCAACTTCCCAGCAACGCCGACGGCCGTGAAGCCACCGCGTGTCGGTCCGAAGACCTCACTAAATCATTCAATCGGTAGTAGCGACGGGCGGTGTGTACAAAGGGCAGGGACGTAATCAACGCGAGCTTATGACTCGCGCTTACTAGGAATTCCTCGTTTATGGGGGATAATTGCAAACCCCAATCCCCAGCACGAAGGAGTTTCAGCGGGTTGCCCGGGCCTCTAGGCCAGGGAGAACATGCTGATTCCTTCAGTGTAGCGCGCGTGCGGCCCAGGACATCTAAGGGCATCACAGACCTGTTATTGCTCAATCTCGTGCGGCTCGAAGCCGCCGGTCCCTCTAAGAAGAATTTTAATACGTCGCCAGTGAGTTGCGTGACGGAGCCACGCACACCTAAATGACGACGCCTATTTAGCAGGCTAGAGTCTCGTTCGTTACCGGAATTAACCAGACAAATCGCTCCACCAACTAAGAACGGCCATGCACCACCACCCACCGAATCAAGAAAGAGCTGTTAATCTGTCAATCCTTCCGGTGTCCGGGCCTGGTGAGATTTCCCGTGTTGAGTCAAATTAAGCCGCAGGCTCCACTCCTGGTGGTGCCCTTCCGTCAATTCCTTTAAGTTTCAGCTTTGCAACCATACTCCCCCCGGAGTCCAAAATCTTTGGTTTCCCGGAAGCTGCCCGCCGAGCCATTGTAGTAACGTCGGCGGATCGCTAGATGACATATTTACGGTTAGAACTAGGGCGGTATCTAATCGCCTTCGAACCTCTAACTTTCGTTCTTGATTGATGAAAACACCTTTGGCAAATGCTTTCGCTGATGTTCGTCTTGCGACGATCCAAGAATTTCACCTCTAACGTCGCAATACGAATGCCCCCAGTTATCCCTATTAATCATTACCTCGGAGTTCTGAAAACCAACAAAATAGAACCGAGATCATATTCTATTATTCCATGCACGAAATATTCAAGCAGCATTTTGAGCCCGCTTTGAGCACTCTAATTTGTTCAAAGTAAAATTGTCGGCCCACCTCGACACTCACCGAAGAGCACCGCGATAGGATTTTGATATTGAACCGGCGTATTACCCCCGGCTCACCGACGATATGCTCCGCAGACGTGTCAGTATCACCGCGGATGCGGTGCACCGACAGCGCGGCGCACAAATGCAACTACGAGCTTTTTAACCGCAACAATTTTAGTATACGCTATTGGAGCTGGAATTACCGCGGCTGCTGGCACCAGACTTGCCCTCCAATTGTTCCTCGTTAAAATATTTAAAGTGTACTCATTCCGATTACGAGGCCTCGTAAGAGTCCCGTATCGTTATTTTTCGTCACTACCTCCCCGTGCCGGGAGTGGGTAATTTGCGCGCCTGCTGCCTTCCTTGGATGTGGTAGCCGTTTCTCAGGCTCCCTCTCCGGAATCGAACCCTGATTCCCCGTTACCCGTGACAACCATGGTAGTCGCAGAAACTACCATCGAAAGTTGATAAGGCAGACATTTGAAAGATGCGTCGCCGGTACTGGACCATGCGATCGGCAAAAGTTATCCAGATTCATCAAAATTAACGACTTCGGACGCGAGGCCCTCCGTCGATTGGTTTTGATCTAATAAAAGCACTCATCCCATCACTGGTCAGAGTTCTGATTGCATGTATTAGCTCTAGAATTACCACAGTTATCCAAGTAACTGAGTAAGATCTAAGGAACCAAAACTGATATATTGAGCCATTCGCGGTATCGCCTTAATACGGCTTGCACTGAGACATGCATGGCTTAATCTTTGAGACAAGCATATAACTACTGGCAGGATCAACCAGGGAGCTTCGACAAAAGAAGTACACGAGCGCGCGGGCGCCGGAGCGCGCACACACACAACGTATAAATCCTCATCCCGCGCGTTAACGATCGTATAGACGCTGACGCAGTCGGGCGAGCTCAACAATAGACAACAATATGTGTATATATATAATATATAATATATAATATAAAAATATCATAATCATAAAAATATATAAAACATACATATCATCTTATATAAGATTTTTGGTTTCGCACACGCGAACGTTACGACGCATATATCTCAACACGTGAAACGCGCTGCGCGTGCATAAGGGCGTTGACGTTCATATAATTTTGTGGATCACATGAACAGAGAAAGCCCCCATTGGGAACGTTCGTATATCGAGACGAGTTCACGTGTTTACAATTTGTTAACATAATTCGCGACATCATATACGATTCCGCCCGGAACATATAGAGCGCCTCACCGTATATAAAATAATAAATATATAATATTATATTATATTCATTGTTCGACGTGGCGCACAATGCACGCTTCCGAACGTCTGAGACGCCACGTCTGGTTTCGTACAACGACCGTTTTCTGTTAAGATACGGACACGCATTAAAATACGATCCGTCGGTCCACACAGTTCACATAGATAATTATAGAGAGAATAAGTAAACAAGTCAAAGGGGAGAGGAGTTTGTCATATAAGTTTTTATATTTATTTGTTTTTTGTAATATAAAAACAAACGTTTCACATAATACAAACACATATATTATTATTATTATTATTATTATATTTTATATTATTACAATATAACATATAATATAAATTATAATAATAAAATTATAAATATAAAGACACACACACACAAACAACAAACACGCTCTCTTCTTTTTCTTTATTCTTTTATTATTCTCCTCTAATATCTTCCTTTTATATATTTTCAACAGCAACGCGCGCCGCCGCGCAGCGCAGCACACAGAGCACCACGACACCACACATCGCCGCCGGCCACACAAATCGCAACGCCTGCCTTCATCGACGCGTACAGAGTCGAGTCGGCTGTAGTTGCGCGTCGCATGACAATGTAGTCATGCCGGTAATATATAACGTCGGCGGGATCGGTCACCTAGCATAATAATCGTAAGTGAAGTGTTTTTTATATATTTTCTTGTTATTACAATCTGAAGGATCGAGAGTGGTATCACTCCTATCCGCCCTATCCATCCCGTATGTGCATTAAGCATGCACACGCATATATAATATGTACATACATACATACATACATACATACACACACACACATACATACATACATACATACATACATACATACATACATATATATATACATACATACATACATACATACATTAAGGGAAAAAATAAAATAGCCCGAGAGAGAATACCTCAAGGAACAAGCAAACACCACACCCACCAACAACACCGACGACAACACACACACACACACACACACACACACACACACACACACACACACACACCCCCCCACCACCCCCCCCCCCCCCCCCCTCCGCACCACCGCACCTCCCGTAAACGCAATGAAATGTACGTACGTAAAAAAGAAGTATACTCCTTATTCCTTTCACAATCACAATCGGAATGGGGTAAGAGGAGTAAAGAAACCCCCCCACGCACACACGCACGCACGCACGCACACACACGCACACACACGCGCACACAAACAAAAAACAACACCCCTCACAACCCACTCTTGTTAATTTGATTACATTGTCATCAATGTAGGTATAACATGTATGTACCTATGACACACAATGTACCGTTGTGGAGCCGCAACCGAACACGAATATACGTAGGTAATAATTATGTACATTTATTATAGTATTTTAAATAATAAACAAAAAAAGGACGTTTAAGAAAATATACAAAATTGGTACAGTAGTAAATATGTATCTTGGATCGATCGATCGATCGATCGATCGATAGATAGATAGATAGATAGATAGATAGATAGATAGATAGATAGATAGATAGATAGATAGATAGATAGATAGATAGATAGATAGATAGATAGATAGATAGATAGATAGATAGATAGATAGATAGTCGTCACAAATTATTAGAGGGGACGTACATTTACCTGAAAATAATAATAAATATGTCACGCCCGCCGTTGAACCGCGCTTGCTCGTATCGTGAATGTCAAACGGATCTATATAATTATGTTGCCATTGTATAATATTAATTAAACCGTTAAAACGTGCGTTTTTGATCTCACGCCCTTAAATAATTTAAAATAAACCTTTAAGAAAATATAAAAATTGGGACAGTCTGTAATATCTGGGATCGAT
>OW028633.1:2402500-2600000 GCA_932294325.1 Allophyes oxyacanthae
GTTAATAATAATCTTACACGTACACATCAGCGTAACACACACGTCGTTCGACAAATTATGTCTTTATTGTATAGAGCGTTATATTTGAACGGACTGTGACACACGCACGAGACGCGTATCATAGAACCGTCATGTGCGCCAATAAATTAATCATCGGCGCAATGTGGCATTTGTATTTTATACAGCCGGCCCTCAGACAGGAGTGGTCCTGGATGTGTCTCCACGGACCGCAATGTGCGTTCGAAATGTCGATGTTCAAATGTGTCCTGCAGTTCACACTATGACGCGCAGTTAACTGCGTTCTTCATCGACCCGCGAGCCAAGTGATCCACCGTCCAGGGTAATAGTTTAATATTATTACCACTAGTGGGTTATATAACATTGTTACACAAATAAAAAATAATAAAAAAATATATTTAAAAAAATATATATATACACATCAAATCCCACCGCATCATGAGAGATCTATATAATATGTATAGAGATTGTGTTAACGAACGCGTCCGACTACACTCTGGGTGCGGATTTCTATATACCCGTCTAAGTGAAGTTCGCGAACGCGACGCGGGATCAACGCCACCGAATCGAGTCGTCGTCGTGAAACGAGACGCGAGCCGTAAGCGTGCCGATCCCTTTCGGTAGATATGATCGAACATTGTTAAATATTCGACATGATATCGACCTATTTTTTTTGGTTGGATATTTTGTATTATCGTTCACGCGCATCGTGCACTTATTAGGTACACGTCTAGCGTTACACGTTAATGATCCTTCCGCAGGTTCCCCTACGGAAACCTTGTTACGACTTTTACTTCCTCTAAATGATCAAGTTTGGTCAACTTCCCAGCAACGCCGACGGCCGTGAAGCCACCGCGTGTCGGTCCGAAGACCTCACTAAATCATTCAATCGGTAGTAGCGACGGGCGGTGTGTACAAAGGGCAGGGACGTAATCAACGCGAGCTTATGACTCGCGCTTACTAGGAATTCCTCGTTTATGGGGGATAATTGCAAACCCCAATCCCCAGCACGAAGGAGTTTCAGCGGGTTGCCCGGGCCTCTAGGCCAGGGAGAACATGCTGATTCCTTCAGTGTAGCGCGCGTGCGGCCCAGGACATCTAAGGGCATCACAGACCTGTTATTGCTCAATCTCGTGCGGCTCGAAGCCGCCGGTCCCTCTAAGAAGAATTTTAATACGTCGCCAGTGAGTTGCGTGACGGAGCCACGCACACCTAAATGACGACGCCTATTTAGCAGGCTAGAGTCTCGTTCGTTACCGGAATTAACCAGACAAATCGCTCCACCAACTAAGAACGGCCATGCACCACCACCCACCGAATCAAGAAAGAGCTGTTAATCTGTCAATCCTTCCGGTGTCCGGGCCTGGTGAGATTTCCCGTGTTGAGTCAAATTAAGCCGCAGGCTCCACTCCTGGTGGTGCCCTTCCGTCAATTCCTTTAAGTTTCAGCTTTGCAACCATACTCCCCCCGGAGTCCAAAATCTTTGGTTTCCCGGAAGCTGCCCGCCGAGCCATTGTAGTAACGTCGGCGGATCGCTAGATGACATATTTACGGTTAGAACTAGGGCGGTATCTAATCGCCTTCGAACCTCTAACTTTCGTTCTTGATTGATGAAAACACCTTTGGCAAATGCTTTCGCTGATGTTCGTCTTGCGACGATCCAAGAATTTCACCTCTAACGTCGCAATACGAATGCCCCCAGTTATCCCTATTAATCATTACCTCGGAGTTCTGAAAACCAACAAAATAGAACCGAGATCATATTCTATTATTCCATGCACGAAATATTCAAGCAGCATTTTGAGCCCGCTTTGAGCACTCTAATTTGTTCAAAGTAAAATTGTCGGCCCACCTCGACACTCACCGAAGAGCACCGCGATAGGATTTTGATATTGAACCGGCGTATTACCCCCGGCTCACCGACGATATGCTCCGCAGACGTGTCAGTATCACCGCGGATGCGGTGCACCGACAGCGCGGCGCACAAATGCAACTACGAGCTTTTTAACCGCAACAATTTTAGTATACGCTATTGGAGCTGGAATTACCGCGGCTGCTGGCACCAGACTTGCCCTCCAATTGTTCCTCGTTAAAATATTTAAAGTGTACTCATTCCGATTACGAGGCCTCGTAAGAGTCCCGTATCGTTATTTTTCGTCACTACCTCCCCGTGCCGGGAGTGGGTAATTTGCGCGCCTGCTGCCTTCCTTGGATGTGGTAGCCGTTTCTCAGGCTCCCTCTCCGGAATCGAACCCTGATTCCCCGTTACCCGTGACAACCATGGTAGTCGCAGAAACTACCATCGAAAGTTGATAAGGCAGACATTTGAAAGATGCGTCGCCGGTACTGGACCATGCGATCGGCAAAAGTTATCCAGATTCATCAAAATTAACGACTTCGGACGCGAGGCCCTCCGTCGATTGGTTTTGATCTAATAAAAGCACTCATCCCATCACTGGTCAGAGTTCTGATTGCATGTATTAGCTCTAGAATTACCACAGTTATCCAAGTAACTGAGTAAGATCTAAGGAACCAAAACTGATATATTGAGCCATTCGCGGTATCGCCTTAATACGGCTTGCACTGAGACATGCATGGCTTAATCTTTGAGACAAGCATATAACTACTGGCAGGATCAACCAGGGAGCTTCGACAAAAGAAGTACACGAGCGCGCGGGCGCCGGAGCGCGCACACACACAACGTATAAATCCTCATCCCGCGCGTTAACGATCGTATAGACGCTGACGCAGTCGGGCGAGCTCAACAATAGACAACAATATGTGTATATATATAATATATAATATATAATATAAAAATATCATAATCATAAAAATATATAAAACATACATATCATCTTATATAAGATTTTTGGTTTCGCACACGCGAACGTTACGACGCATATATCTCAACACGTGAAACGCGCTGCGCGTGCATAAGGGCGTTGACGTTCATATAATTTTGTGGATCACATGAACAGAGAAAGCCCCCATTGGGAACGTTCGTATATCGAGACGAGTTCACGTGTTTACAATTTGTTAACATAATTCGCGACATCATATACGATTCCGCCCGGAACATATAGAGCGCCTCACCGTATATAAAATAATAAATATATAATATTATATTATATTCATTGTTCGACGTGGCGCACAATGCACGCTTCCGAACGTCTGAGACGCCACGTCTGGTTTCGTACAACGACCGTTTTCTGTTAAGATACGGACACGCATTAAAATACGATCCGTCGGTCCACACAGTTCACATAGATAATTATAGAGAGAATAAGTAAACAAGTCAAAGGGGAGAGGAGTTTGTCATATAAGTTTTTATATTTATTTGTTTTTTGTAATATAAAAACAAACGTTTCACATAATACAAACACATATATTATTATTATTATTATTATTATATTTTATATTATTACAATATAACATATAATATAAATTATAATAATAAAATTATAAATATAAAGACACACACACACAAACAACAAACACGCTCTCTTCTTTTTCTTTATTCTTTTATTATTCTCCTCTAATATCTTCCTTTTATATATTTTCAACAGCAACGCGCGCCGCCGCGCAGCGCAGCACACAGAGCACCACGACACCACACATCGCCGCCGGCCACACAAATCGCAACGCCTGCCTTCATCGACGCGTACAGAGTCGAGTCGGCTGTAGTTGCGCGTCGCATGACAATGTAGTCATGCCGGTAATATATAACGTCGGCGGGATCGGTCACCTAGCATAATAATCGTAAGTGAAGTGTTTTTTATATATTTTCTTGTTATTACAATCTGAAGGATCGAGAGTGGTATCACTCCTATCCGCCCTATCCATCCCGTATGTGCATTAAGCATGCACACGCATATATAATATGTACATACATACATACATACATACATACACACACACACATACATACATACATACATACATACATACATACATACATATATATATACATACATACATACATACATACATTAAGGGAAAAAATAAAATAGCCCGAGAGAGAATACCTCAAGGAACAAGCAAACACCACACCCACCAACAACACCGACGACAACACACACACACACACACACACACACACACACACACACACACACACACACCCCCCCACCACCCCCCCCCCCCCCCCCCTCCGCACCACCGCACCTCCCGTAAACGCAATGAAATGTACGTACGTAAAAAAGAAGTATACTCCTTATTCCTTTCACAATCACAATCGGAATGGGGTAAGAGGAGTAAAGAAACCCCCCCACGCACACACGCACGCACGCACGCACACACACGCACACACACGCGCACACAAACAAAAAACAACACCCCTCACAACCCACTCTTGTTAATTTGATTACATTGTCATCAATGTAGGTATAACATGTATGTACCTATGACACACAATGTACCGTTGTGGAGCCGCAACCGAACACGAATATACGTAGGTAATAATTATGTACATTTATTATAGTATTTTAAATAATAAACAAAAAAAGGACGTTTAAGAAAATATACAAAATTGGTACAGAGTAAATATGTATCTTGGATCGATCGATCGATCGATCGATCGATAGATAGATAGATAGATAGATAGATAGATAGATAGATAGATAGATAGATAGATAGATAGATAGATAGATAGATAGATAGATAGATAGATAGATAGATAGATAGATAGATAGATAGATAGTCGTCACAAATTATTAGAGGGGACGTACATTTACCTGAAAATAATAATAAATATGTCACGCCCGCCGTTGAACCGCGCTTGCTCGTATCGTGAATGTCAAACGGATCTATATAATTATGTTGCCATTGTATAATATTAATTAAACCGTTAAAACGTGCGTTTTTGATCTCACGCCCTTAAATAATTTAAAATAAACCTTTAAGAAAATATAAAAATTGGGACAGTCTGTAATATCTGGGATCGATGTACGGTCGTCACAAATTATTATTATTACGTTCGGCTACCTGAAAATAATAAATGTTACGCCCGCCGTTGAACCGCGCTCGCTCGTATCGGAAGGTAAATAAATTTATTAAAAAAAAAAGTGCTCAACTTATTTGGAACACAACACACACGCATGCATGGATGGATGGATACGTCTGTCTCTAATCATCATGTCAACGAAAGTGCGCACGGTTCGTGTATTAAATCGGTATCAGTTCGTGTATTAAAACACTGGCGCCGCAGGCTCAGGCGAGCGAACGCCGACGACTAATCTACAATAATTATATTTATAATAAAATAAATTAATAGTTACACTTTGAAGAAAAAAAGTTTGATCATTTTAAAATATAAATAATATTATGTTCGTGTATTTATATATACCTACCCGTACGAAGAACACTACTCATATATATATACATACAATTTTATATAATGAAAAATACATAATATTAATAAAAAAAATAAACGCGCGCATGTTTATTATAATATTAATATAAACGTATAAATTATTATAAAAAAATTATATATATATAATTATATTAGTATAATAACGTACGTCTTCGTCTCTGTCATCTCATCGTCCTCGGACGAATCACCTGGCGTAGGGCTGAGTCTCAACAGATCGCAGCACGACGCTGCTCTACCGAGCACAACACCCCGCCAGGAACGGAAGTCGTCTACAGACTATTCCGAGCCCCGACATCGAACTGAGGTAAATTCGGACCTTCGGAGCCGTGATGCACGCGTTAAACGGACAGCATCGATCTCCGCGATCCAAATGGGCTTCGACGTCGCACCTCACGTGGTGAAGCGCGACTAGTAAAGTCACATTGTTTAGAGCCTCCCGACTCTCGGGGCTCCACAGTGAGCATATCCTTGCCGGATTCGGCTAGGCTGGCTTCGGCCTTAGAGGCGTTCAGGCATAATCCCGCGGATGGTAGCTTCGCACCACCGGCCGCTCGGCCGAGTGCATGAACCAAATGTCCGAAACTGCGGTTCCTCTCGTACTGAGCAGTATTACTATCGCAACGACAAGCCATCAGTAGGGTAAAACTAACCTGTCTCACGACGGTCTAAACCCAGCTCACGTTCCCTTTTGATGGGTGAACAATCCAACGCTTGGCGAATTTTGCTTCGCAATGATAGGAAGAGCCGACATCGAAGGATCAAAAAGCAACGTCGCTATGAACGCTTGGCTGCCACAAGCCAGTTATCCCTGTGGTAACTTTTCTGGCACCTCTTGCTAAAAACTCTTTATACTAAAGGATCGATAGGCCGTGCTTTCGCAGTCCCTATGCGTACTGAACATCTGGATCAAGCCAGCTTTTGCCCTTTTGCTCCACGCGAGGTTTCTGTCCTCGCTGAGCTGGCCTTAGGACACCTGCGTTATTCTTTGACAGATGTACCGCCCCAGTCAAACTACCCGCCTGGCAGTGTCCTCGAACCGGATCACGCGGGAGTTGTACGGCGACGAGCGTTGCCGCCACGTCGCCACTCTGCACGCTTGGAACGAAACACCGTGCGCCCGCCGATATTATCGACCGCGCACCGCTTCCGCCCAACCGAGTAAGTAATGAAACAATGAAAGTAGTGGTTTTTCAGCGACGATCGCGCGAACGATCTCCCACTTATGCTACACCTCTCATGTCTCCTTACAATGCCAGACTAGAGTCAAGCTCAACAGGGTCTTCTTTCCCCGCTGATTCTCCCAAGCCCGTTCCCTTGGCTGTGGTTTCGCTAGATAGTAGATAGGGACAAACCCACCACCTCCCATGGCCCCACCGACAATCTTGTCATATGGGCCGAATCTCGAGGAGACGGCTGCGGGCCTAGCTCTTGGCGTTCTTGTGGCCCGCAGACGTTACTTGACTCCTCTACAAATACGGTCCCTGGCCTTCTCCCTCTGGGTCATTAGGGCGGCCTCTACTCATCTAACGTAAAGGTACATCTACTGCCTACCTTACTTCCTGCAGGGGTCCGGTCGCTGTTACTCTACGAGCTCCTGACCCCAACTGGGGTCACACAACACACGTGACGAACTTCGTCGCCGGGCCGACGCTTCTATAGACGCTGACGGTCCATCTCGCCTCGGACGTCTTGCCATTTGCGCGCGAAGTCCTGTAGCGCCTTGAAGTTCGCCGGTGAACTCACGAGGTCGCCGTAGTAGATCGAACCAGCAGCCTCACAGTGGATCCCATTCATCATCTGCTGTCTCATCTCCTCATACAGGGGGCAGACCCACAGCACATGGTGTAAGTCTTCATCTTCCATACCGCAGAAACACACGCTCTCCTCGCATAACTTCATATCACACAATCTTTTCCTGAAACATCCGTGTCCCGTGAGGATCTGCGACGAACAATAGTCGGGCTGAACCCAGCGCGACTTGAGCCTAACCGCCACGTCAGGAAAGAAGCGGAAAAGCTCCCGACCCTTCTCCTCATTCGTCCATCTTGTCTGTCATGCATCAACTGTATCATTCCAGATCTCTTGCTTACGTCGTCTTAGCACGCGCTTCCGTACACTCAACTCGACCTGTTCCTTGACCACGGACTGGCGCACCTCATCCACCCTGCCAGCACGGATCACCTCCAGATCCCCAGGGAGCACCCCACCCAGCACCGCAAGCGCAGCCGTGCTAGTGGAACGATACGCCTTTGTCAGTAGAACTAGGCTCGTTCTTTGCGTTCTGAGCAGCGCACTGCGCACTACGTGGAGCGTTGCTCTCCTGTACCAACATGCGGCAGCATACGTTATCGTGGTTACGAAAGTGCCCCTATAGAGGATGCGGAGTCCGGGATATCGAATGCCCCAGGACGATGCCGACACCCGCGACATCTTCCCGAAGCACTTGGCCGCACGCTCCCCTATCGATACTGCATGCTGCGCAAAGGACTGGCTTGAATCGAGCACCACCCCCAGCACCGTGGTCGCCGTGACGCTCCCGATAGAGTTGCCCGCGAGTTTGACGATCGGCGCCCTCTGGAGTTTGCCCCTGATAGTCATCATGGAGGACTTAGCAGGGGAAAACCCCAGTCGGTTCCGGGCGCCCCACGCTGTTACCTGCGCCAAAGCCTCCGCGGCGGTAACCTCTATCCCCGAGCGGGTTTGGGCCTCGATCAGGATAGTCACGTCGTCCGCGTATGCCACCATGCGGACACCGATGGGTAGTGGCAACCGAAGCAGGTCGTCCATAAGCACATTCCACAAAGTGGGGCCCAGCACCGAACCTTGTGGACATCCCATGGTAGACAGACACCTTCCACTCAACTCGGCCGCCCACGAATAACCCAACTCGGCGGCGCGCAAAGTAGTCCGCCAACATCTTAAAGATGTTAGGCGGGCAACCCGCACGCTTGGCTTTCGTCAGGATCATGGGCCGCCAAGCGTTGTCGAAGGCGCCTGAGATGTCCAGGAATATCGCCTGGCAGTATTTAGTTGTCCCTTTCGCTGAGCTCAAGATGTCCTGAAGCGCTGTTATTGTGGACCTACCTGGAGAGAATCCGTGCTGGGAGTCGGAGATCTGGTCACTGATCAGGGGGGCGCATTTTAACATGACGCGTTCTAAGATTTTTCCAAGAACAGGGAGGAGCGTTATCGGACGGTAGGCTTTCGGGTCCGTTAGCGGCTTGCCATTGCCCTTCGGCAGGACAAGCAGCCGACCCTCTTTCCACACGTCGGGGAAAACACCCTCTTCCACGCACTTGGCATATACCGCTGTGCATTCAGCTGGTATAGCGGCCCATACACTCCTCATTATTCTCGAGCTAATGCCATCCAATCCTGGCGCGGTATTCGGCAAGCTCCTAATTATTCGGCCCAGGTCCCCACGGGAGAGAGGGGGCGCAGCAACTCCTGACGGGGCGAGCGACGCGGCCACTCGCACCTGCACGTGGTATGGCGTGTCCTTACTCCAGTCGTCATCTGGGCATAATGCACTAAGTAGGCCGGCAGCAGCGCCGCCCACGCTGTCGGCGTATCCTTCCGCTAGGCGGGTACCATTAATGACCCGCGATGGTGGGCGCAGTCTGCCACTGGCAGCACGATACGCCAGCCCCCACGGGTCCAAGTTGCCAGCTTCGGCGATTTTCCTAAAATGATCGAGCTCCGCCCCCTCCATCGCCTTCCTGTATCTCGCTCGCTCCTCATGAAATTCTCTTTTCGCCCGTTCCTCTCGCAAGCCCCCGTTCCTCCTTGCTGCTTGCCACTTGACCCTCTTTTTGTTGTGGGCTTTCCGCAGCTTATCAAGCTCGGGGCACCACCATTCATACCTCGTATCCTTCGCATTCTTCCTTTCTCCTAGGCACATACATGCTGCTTCCACAATCACTTTCGTGAATTCCTTACAGACAACGTTCGCTGGCTTAAACATAGCAATCCTTCCCATTCGCGCATGGACCACCTGTTGGAAGCGCGACCAATCCACCCCGACGTCACGGAAGCGCACCGGCTCCTCATGGGGCTCTGCGCTGCGAGGTAGACAATTGTCCACCCCAACCTGGAAGGTGATGAGTCGGTGGTCGCTGGCACTGGCTGCGTGATGGACCTTCCAGCTGGATAAGGGGACGCTACGCACCGCCAGGGTCAAATCAATATTTGACTCACCATTCGGGCCACTGAATGTGGATGGTTGGCCTTCCGTGTTGTGAATGGTGAGCCTATTCGCCATGAGGAATGCCTCCAGAGCGGTCCTCCTATGTTCCGCATCATGCCCCCGGCCTGTGTAGTGGTGCGGCGAGCTGTGCCACAATGGCGAGTGTGTGTTGCTGTCCATACACACAACCATGCGTTTACCACGTAGCGCTGTGGTCACTCCTTCCAGGTGGTGCAGATGGGCGTCTATGCTGTCGCCGTACTTAAAGTACGCGGAAACCACGTACATATCCCAGGCTTCCAGGTGCGCCACGAGGCAACACTCGCTGCTCAGGTGCTGTAGGACTGCACACGCAACATTTCGCCGGTGGATGTAGAGGCCCGCCTTCGGCTGCCCCCCGCACTGTGCGATGCCCTGGGCCTGCGAGTATTGTTCTTGGAGTAGAACTATGTCGAGGCCCAGTTCGCGAGCCAGCGCGGGAAGCTCCTTGGTGGCGAGCTCTGAGCCGGCGAGGTTGAGCTGCCCAACCCGCAGCGCGGGCTCAGCCATAGCTGGTCATGGCGACGCTACGTTGTTCCGCGTGCAAGCGCGCGGGGCAGTCACGTGCAGCCGTCCTGTGGGTTGCCGCATCTTTTCTGTTGAAGCGCCTGCATGTTGCGCAGCAGGTTGTCGGTGCCTTGCATCCGTCATCCCGGTGCCCTGTTTCGCCGCATCTTCCGCACGTAGTCTCCGCGGCCCTACAGTACCGCTCTGGGTGGCCGTACTGTTGGCACTTGGTGCAGCACGTATTGTCTATAAAATCTACAGCCTCAATCGCCTGCCATCCGATGAAGACGCGCCCTTTCTGTAGGAGCGACTCCCGTAGCTCCGCCGAGCACGTAAAGACTGCGGCTATGGCTGCGCCCCGCGACCTGTTTTTCTTAAAGGCGCCCTTCATCTCCTTCTGCAGTCTGTCCAGCGACCACGTTGGGTCCTCTTTATAATTTTGTTCGTGAAGGGCGCCGATTATTTCCTCAAAGGAGGGGTTGCCATCTATTCTGTTCAGGCAGACGAGAGGCTGTCTTCTCTTTGGCTCTGTAACCCGCAATGTTGACGGGACTGCCTCCTTCAGCCGCGCTGCACCCTCCTCTGACGTCGTCTGTACCACAACACCCGCGTTGCCAACCTTTCGCACACGGGTGACCTGCACCCAGAGCTTAGTGGGGTCTATGGCCTTTTTTAGTTCCGCTTTAGTGGCATCTGCGGTCTTGAGTGCGCTATCATCCTCCGCTGGGTAAAAAGCGAATACCGGACCCCCGGACTCCCTGATGGGGACGGGCGCCGAGTTCCGCGGTAATTTCAGCGCCGCCGCAAACGTCGGGCGCGGGCCTCCTTGACCCTCGCCAGGCCGGACCACATTTCTGGTACCGGCAGCTAGCAGCGCTTCCACGCGTCTCTCCGCCTCCATCAGTCGCAGCGTAAGGTGCGTCACCACCGCCGCCACCCTTTCCGTGTGGGCCCCAATGCATGCCAGCTCGTCCTTATTCAATTTCGATGTTTTGGAGCGGACAGCATCCATGATGCCTTTGGTGGCGGCAGTGGCGATGCTGGCAAGGTCCGTAATTGCTGCCGTAGCTATGCTGTCCGGGATGGGCCTGCTTGCCATGTCATCAGCTGGTTGAGCTGGCGTAGCCTGCGCACACGTTGGAGGTCCAGACAACATAATGCCACCGAGCGGTGGCACGTCTTGGCGCTGTGCGCGCCTCGACCCCATTCGGCGCCTAAGCGCCTCTTGGACTTGCTCCGGAGACGTTAGCTGTCTTTTCCCTGTTGATTTTTGTTTTTCTAGAAGCGCAGCCTCCAGCAGGTCGCGCTGTAGTTGCTCCGCATCTCCATCCGCCATTTTCAGGCACGGAAAGTTTATCTGGGGGCACGGCAGTGCCCCAGCCAAGTCTCGAGCAAAACGGGCACGGCCGTACCATTTCGCGGCTGTTTCGCCCCCCCTATATCTTCGACGTGGACAAAGCTACGACTTTAGGTTTTTGGTGAATAATAGTAGGCATTAGAACAAGCTTAAGTTCAAAATTACATGCCAATTGAATTAATAGTTTAGGAGTTACGGTCGATCAAAGTTACACCATTTTGTCACTCACTGACTCACTGACTCATTGACTCACTGACTCACTGACTCACTGACTCACTGACTCACTGACCGATCATCAAAAATCTAAGGTACTTCTAGCAGACTTAGAAACTTCAAATTTTGCACCAAGATAGGTCATTAGCCACATATAAAGGAAAAATTATAAAAACATTAAAAAATAATATACCATAGAAAACAATTTTATATTTGCGGTTTGGCAAGAACATTGTGTATGGATTTTGACTGCATTGTTAACTTTGTTCGTTGTTTAAGTATTCAATTGGATGAATAAATACATAGAATAGAAAAGAATAATATAAACTGTGGTCAAGCATACGTGGCCCTTTCAAGAGTGATTAGTTTGGGTGGATTACATTTAATAAATGTGAATTTTAGTAGTATCAAAGCTCAGGAGATAGCAATAGCTGAATTAAATCGACTCCGAAGTATATATCGCCCAGACTTGTCTACCTTAGAAGTAACGAAGCCTCAGAAAAGAAACAAAAGAGATAGAGATAGAGAATGGGTTCTAAGCAAAGCAGTAGCTGAAGCCCAAGAAATTATGAGGTCACCTAAAAAAAAAAAGAAAGAAATACACTTACAAAAAATAAATGAGATCCCACCAAAAACATTAAATGTAAAAAAATGCCAAGTCTCTCGATGCACGGAGTGGGAAGCGGTCGCCTCCTTCTGCGAAGCAGTCATGCTATCGAAGGAGGAAGCGGGCCGCTTGAGGGAGAGGATGGCGTCCTCCCTCCAGCCCAGCCGCAGTGGTAGTCACCCACGGCGTCGGGCGCCGGCCGACGATCTCCGGCCATCGTAGGCGCGGGCATGCGGACAGCGAGTAAAGGGCAACTCGCTGTCCGACCATGGACCATGCCCGTACATGCCAATAATTTATTAAATAAACTTTATCTACTGGACATTTCAGAAGTTGTGACGTGTGATCAGATTAGCTGAATTCAATTACATCTGACTTACATTTGTTCCCGATGTTATGCGCAAAGTTGTCAATGCAAGTTCCACTTATAAGTCTCGTGGGCTGGTTTAATTCTAGTTTAAGATTATAGTTTAAAAGGAGACACTCTAATTGCAATGTATTGTTGCGTTTGAGGGAATCGATGTTAAAATCACATGCAATTATGACATTTCTTTTCTGTGTTTTTATAACAAACTGTAACATTTTATCAAACTGTTCAAAGAACACATTTAAATTATTCAGTTTGGGCACTCTATATAGTATACATAAAATTATAGTTTTATAATTAACAAGTTGAACGCCGCAACACTCAGACTCCACTTATGGAGAACTTTGCAATTTCTGCGATGTTGCGCAGCAGGTTGTCGGTGCCTTGCATCCGTCGTCCCGGTGCCCTGTTTCACCGCATCTTCCGCAAGTGGTCTCCATGGCCCTACAGTACCGCTCTGGGTGGCCGTACTGTTGGCACTTGGTGCAGCACGTATTATCTATAAAGTCTACAGCCTCAATCGCCTGCCATCCGATGAAGACGCGCCCTTTCTGTAGGAGCGACTCCCGTAGCTCCCGCCGAGCACGTAAAAACTGCGGCTATGGCTGCACCACGCGACCTGTTTTTCTTAAAGGCGCCCTTCATCTCCTTCTGCAGTCGGTCCAGCGACCACGTTGGGTCCTCCTTGTAATTTTGTTCGTGAAGGGCGCCGATTATTTCCTCAAAGAAGGGGTTGCCATCTATTCTATTCAGGCATTCGAAAGGCTGTCTTCTCTTTGGCTCTGTAACCCGCAATGTTGACGGGACTGCCTCCTTCAGCCGCGCTGCACCCTCCTCTGACGTTGTCTGTACTACCACACCCGCGTTACCAACCTTTCGCACACGGGTGACCTGCACCCAGAGCTTAGTGGGGTCAATTGCCTTTTTTAGTTACGCTTTAGTGGCATCTGCGATTTTGAGTGCGCTATCATCCTCCGCTGGGTAAAAGGCGAGTACCGGACCCCCGGACTCCCTGATGGGGACGGGCGCCGAGCTCCGTGGCAGCTTTAATGCCGCAGCAAATGTTGGGCGCGAATCGCCTTAGCCGGCGCCAGGCCGGACCACTTCCCCCCTGGTTGCGGCCAACTGTAGCACTTCCGCGCGCTTCTCTACCTCCATTAGTCTGAATGTGAGGTGCGTGACCACCGCCGCCACCCTCTCTGTGTGCGCCCCAATCCACGCCAATTCCCCCTTGTTTAACTTGGACGTCTTTGACCGCACGGCGTCCATGATTCCCTTTGTGGATGCGGTGGCGATGCTAGCGAGGTCCCCTATGGCTGCGGTTGCCAGGCTATCCGTGACCGATGGGTCCTGACCCTCTGCGAGGGCTGGAGCCAGGGTGGGCTGCGCGCAGGCGGGATGCGCCGATGTTAGGATGCCCCCAATTGGTGGTACATCCTGGCGCTGTGCGCGCTTTGACCCAATTCTACGGCGAACCGCCTCCTGCAGTTGCTCCGGCGAACTGAGCTGTCTCTTACCCGCCTGTGTTGGTTGGGGGTCCTGTTGCGGCTGGGGAGCCTGCGGTTGGCTGTCCTGTTCTGTCGTCGACACATCCACCAGCATGAGCTCCGGGGGGGCACTGAAGCGCTGCGGGGGAGTTCTGACGAGCGACGCCCGGGGGGTATATCCCATCTCCGCCCGTATATCCTCCAGAGTCTCCAGCTCCTCCTGCTTATCCAGGAGTGCAGCCTCGAGTAGGTCGTGCTGAAGCTGTTCTGCGTTGCTACTTGCCATTTGTTAGGCACTACAGATGTTCACTTGGTAAACCCCACCTGATAGTACACGAACACTTACCCGCGGGTAATGCACGAACACTTAACCAATGATACACGAACTGTTTGGTAAGTAATGCACGAACCTGATACGGGAAAACTACCCGTCCCGACGTGATATATCTCGCCTTTCACTATGTCAGGTGTGTGCACTGCAGGCGCGGCGGCCGCCACCGCGGTTGCCCGCGGAAGAACAACGAAACAGACTTTTACCTTTCAAACGAGTACATGTCACACAGTGGTGGACGGTATGCCTAGCCAAATTACGACCTCGGAGCGGCCACCAGGTTTCACGAATTGTACATAGCAACAATTGAGGGCCTGCATGTCAAAAAGTCAAAAGTCAAAGATTTTTATTTCAACTGGGCCTTTGCAGGCACTTTCAAAACGTCGTGATTCTAGGCGCACGGTTCCAAGTGGGTTGGTCCTGGAGAAGATACCGGCAAGAAACTCCATGGATACTCTTTTCATAAATCAAGCTTAGGTACTACACAACAAATGTGGGGCCGCAGGAGCGGCCCCGGCTAAAATTCGACCTCAATTTACACAATATTACAATAAAAAAAATAAAAAAAGAACAGCAAAGATCATAAGTACCATTATAATATTATAATTATACAATACTAGTAGGTGCGTACTTAACACTCAAGTCAGTCACCCAATTAAGAATAGGTACCTACCAAAAAGGTACAAGGGAAGCGTTAAAATTAGTGTGTGAAGACAGGAAGCAGTGGGTCACCAGGGAAGCCGCATGTGCAGAAGATAATCACTTCCATACATCTCTATCGTCAACATAGTCTTTGATCCTGTAATAGGCCTTCCTTATGAGGATAAGCTTAACACGAGTTTTAAACTTTTTATCAGTAAGCTCGGTAATACTTTTTGGGAGTTTATTATAAAAGCGTACACCGTTACCTAGAAATGATTTGTTTGTTTTGGTCAATCTAAATTTAGGGACCACTATTTTGTACTTATTTCTAGTATTCATTTTATGAATATCGCTATTGATACTAAACATATGCAGGTTTCTTCGGACGAACATAATATTCTCCAAAATGTACTGTGATGGCAGTGTTAGAATGTCGGTGTCTTTGAAAAAGTCTCGTAAAGACTCGCGTGGGCCCATGTTATAGATCGCACGGATCGCCCTCTTCTGCAATATAAAAACCGAATCTACATCAGCCGCTGATCCCCACAACAGAATGCCATAGGACATAATGCTATGAAAATATGCGAAGTACACTAATCTCGCCGTAGTTGTATCGGTTAACTGTCTAATTTTTCTAACTGCAAATGCCGCAGAACTAAGTCTTTTGGACAGAGCTGTGATGTGAGGACCCCACTGCAACTTGGAATCAATTGTTATCCCTAAGAATACGGTTTCATTAATTATATTTAGTTCATTTCCATCAAGCATTAAATTTAAGCCTACATGAGCTACATTTGGCAGTGAGAACTTTAAACATTTTGTTTTATTAGCATTTAGTAATAAGTTATTAGCTGCGAACCATTTAGAGAGTATAGTTAAGCTATCTCTAATGTGTAAGACTTCCCTATCTTTTCTACTTATTTTAAAAATGAGGGAAGTGTCGTCCGCAAATAGTATTATATCCGATATTTCGCTCATTATATATGGGAGATCATTAATATAAGCCAGAAACAAGAAAGGGCCAAGGATTGAGCCTTGAGGCACACCCATTTTAACCAAAGAGCCCTCAGATATGACACCATTGACACTTACTTTTTGTTGCCTCTGAGATAGGTAGGATAAAACAAGATCAGCAGCTCGTCCACGAATTCCGTAGTGGTTTAATTTACGGATAAGTGTATCGTGGTCTACGCAGTCGAAAGCCTTGGAGAGATCACAAAAGACGCCAATTGCATCCTGTGACCCCTCCCAGGATTCTAAAATGTGTGTGACTAATTTCACTCCTGCGTCAGTGGTCGACCTACCCTTCGTGAAGCCGAACTGCTGACTATGTAATACTCCGTTTATATTAAAGTGTGTTAACATTTGGTCAAGCATGATTTTTTCAAAAATTTTACTTAATGCGGGTAGTACAGAGATTGGTCTATAATTGGAGGGATTATTCTTACAGCCAGATTTGAAAATTGGAATTACTTTACTATGTTTCATCAAATCCGGAAAAGTACCGCTATCTAAGCATTGGTTGAATATATCTGTAAGTATAGGGGCAATAGTATCAATAATATCTACAATAACCTTAACAGAGATGCCCCACAAGTCTTCAGTGTTTTTTATATTAAGACTTTTAAATGCTTTTTTAATTGTACTAATACAAATATGTTTGAACTTAAGGTTCGGCACGTCTTTACGGAAATTCTCTCTAAGCAATGATTCAGCTAATGTACAGGACGAGGCAAGGGTTTTCGTAATCTCTATCGGGATGTTAGTGAAGAAGTTTTCAAATGTGTTGGCTACTTCCAACTTATCAGTTATAGTACCTTTGTCTGTTTTTATAAATAGTTCGGTATCGCGCTGTTTTATGTTGCCAGTTTCGGTGTTAATTACCTGCCATATAGCCTTTATTTTATTACTAGAATTACCTATCTTATTACTTATCAATTTAGATTTGGCATGGGTACAAACCACCTTGAATAACTTGGAATAATTCCTTACATATTTATGGAACGTTAGATCAGAGGTGAGTGATTTTTGTTTATATAAATCGTATAACCGATCTCTACTTTTCCTAATGCCTTGTGTAGCCCATTCGTTAAATTTTGATTTATTTGTCAGTTTTATTTTCTTAATTGGACACGCTTTATTAAATTCTTGGCATAATGTAGAGAATAGAGTAGAGTAATTTACGTTGGGGTCTCGTGAAGTGTAGCAAGAAGTGGACACTTTGATTTTAATATTTTTATTTAAAGTTTCCAACTTTTTTTTAGATAAAGATCTTAATTCAACTATTTTATTTGACCGTATCTTATTTTTTGATTCAAAATTAATTAATTGTCCCATATGATCAGACCTAACACCGCTAATCAAAGAAGAGCTCTTTATCATGCAATTCGTGAATATATTGTCTATGCATGAGGCTGAAGAAGCAGTTATTCTAGTGGCTTCATTAAATATATGATTTAAATTAAAAGATTTAAATAACGACAAAAGTTTACATTTTTCTGGTGAGTTGCTTAAAAGGTCAATATTCAAGTCGCCACAAACAAATGTCAAATTATTATTTTTAAAAAGTTTTGTGAGTATTTCTTCCAATACAATAAGAAATGAGAGAAAGTTTGATGCAGGTGGTCTATACACACATAAAATAGTATGGCTTTCTATTTCCGCACATGCTACCTCACATAAGCGATCAACAGAACAGGAAGTGATGTCCTTTCTTTCCTTACGTCTGAAACTACTACTACACAAAATCAAGGTACCACCACCCTCCGCTGATAGTCTGTTGAACGCACTGGCAACCACATAATTATTTACATTGAATAACATTTTATCAGGCTTTAACCATGTCTCACAGAAACATAAAATACCCATTTGGTATCTATCAATTAACAATTCAATATCTAAAATTTTGCCAGAGAAGCGGTTAATGTTCTGGTGATAAAGAAGAATGTCCTCATAATGCTTCTCTATTGTCGGCTCTAAAAGTTTAAACAATCAATGACAGTATCATTAGTACAACTAAGCAATACTGACTCATCAATTAACCTAGTCTGCGTTATATTTCCTATAACAGAGTTAATATTAATATTATATGCTATCAAAGTAGCAATCAGCTGTCTGGATTTCTTGGGAAGAAACATAACTTCCCGAGTAAGTGTAAAACTGCTAACAAACTTGTTAGTGTCAAAAAACAATAATTTGTCATTATGACAAGTCGACATATAAATTAAATTGTTCAGGTTATGAACAGTGTTATTATCTTTATCTGATAATGAGTTTGAATAAGGCTAATAAAAAGCGTGTTCTTTGAAACAAACGAACAGGAAGAAGGAAGACTTTATTGCGCATAGACAACACAATCAAAACAAATCATAGACTAATAACTACCATAACATAAACTATATACTAATTTGGATATCATCATAACACCCCCACTATATCCAAATTCTCAAGTATGAAGAATACAACATGACAATGTTATCAGAATGACATAAAAAAAAAAAACTTTATTAAACATTGTTTTACTTCTCTATAATACCTAGAGCTTTCATAAATTTATAATGTTTGTTTGCACTTAAACCCTTAGTTAATAAGTCAGCGGGCATATCAGAAGTAGGCAAATATTTTGTATTAATTATGTTATTAGCAATAACTTCACGAATAAAATTGTACCTCACATCAATATGCTTTGAACGCTTATGTATATGATGACTATTTGCCAACTTCAATGCACTCTGACTGTCATTATATAAATTTATTTTACTTAAAGAACCAGTAAACTCAGCCTCTAATTTTCTTAAGTAAATGGCTTCGCGACATGCCTCAGATAAAGCCATGTATTCTGCTTCACATGTACTTAAGGCTACTGTCTTCTGTTTCTTGCTTTCCCAAGAGATGACAGAACCAGATTTTAAGAAGCAATAACCTGTGTATGACCGTCTGCTTATCATATCACTACCCCAGTCGGCATCTACAAAACCTTCTAGTTCTGTCTTATCTTTGGAATATTGCAAACAATAAAGTTTTGTTTTACATAAATATCTTAAAATTCTCTTTGCATAATTCCAATGTATTACAGAATAGGAATTATTAAATTGACTCAGGTAACTAACTGAGTATGCTATGTCTGGTCTTGTTAAAACAGCTAGATACATTAAACTCCCAATTAATTTCTGAAATGGCAAGCGACTTTCACAACTTTCAGACTTTTCTAAGTTAAGCTTACATTCAATTGGTGTATCTTTACCACTACAATCAGTCATATTAAACTTTGTTAATAGTTGTTCTATATAATGCTGCTGATCAATAGTAATAATATTCTCATTTTTATTTATATTAATTCTCATGCCTAAATATGTCTTAACTTCACCTAAATCTTTTATTTTAAATCTAGAACTCAATTCACTTTTAACAAACTCTGTTTCCGAGTTATTATTTGAGAATATAAGAAAATCGTCGACATATATTCCTATAATAGTCTTATCACCATTATCATGACCTTTTATAAATACACAAGGCTCCAACTTACATTTACTGTAACCAAGATCACATAAAGCATCATTCACCTTCTCATACCACATTAGAGAAGATTGTTTGAGTCCGTAAACTGCTTTTTTTAACTTTAAAACTTTGTTAACCTTATTCATTTTAATTGGAAAGCCTTCAGGTAAGGCCATGAAAATATTTTCTCTTAAATCACCATTAAGAAAAGCAGTAGCAACATCTAAATGTGTGATATCCATATTCAACTGTACACTCAAAGCAAATAGTAATCTTAAAGTTGAATGCCTAATTACTGGGGAAAAAGTTTCATCATAGTCTACGCCAGCTTTTTGAGAAAACCCTTTTGCTACTAACCTGGCTCGGTGTCGGATATTGTTGTCACTGTCTACTTTCTTCCTTAACACCCATTTGCATTGTACTATATTCTGGTTCTCTGGAGCATCAACTATCTCCCACACTTGATTATCTTCAAAAGCTTTTAACTCATCATCAACTGCCTTTAACCACTGTTCTTTCTCTGGTCCTTTCAACGCCTCTTCTAAGGATAAACTAGCATCAAGAACATCCATACCTGTACACATATTTGAGTATCCATATCGTTCTGGTATTTTTCTTGTCCTAGCTGGTCTATTTTGTTCCTCAAGAACTAAGTCACTTGATCCTGATGAATCTGCATCTTCATATTCACTTGGGATGTATGTACAATCAGAATTATTATCAATAGAACTTTCAGTCACAGCATCCTCTTCTTCTGTAAATGTATCACCCACTGAATTCAAAGTTTCTTCATGATTCACTGGTATAGTAATTTCAGAGTTATGATAATTTTCTACTATTATCACATCTCTGCTTGTCATTATGTTTCTTGTCCGGAGATTAAAAACACGATAACCTTTTACATTCTCTGGATACCCTACTAGAATATGCTTCTCTGACTTTTTATCCCATTTTTGTCGCTTCTGTTTTGGCACATGGACCATAACTGTGCTTCCAAATATTCTTAAATGACTTATATCTGGCTTTCTTTCTGTCCATACTTCATAAGGAGTTTTTCCATTCAACCCATTACCCACAATTCTATTCTGTAGATACACTGCGGTATTTGTTGCTTCAGCCCAAAATTCTTTATTCAAGTTAGCATCGAACAAAAGACATCTTGCTTTTTCTACAATAGTGCGATTAGTGCGTTCACATAATCCATTCTGCTCTGGCGTATAAGGGTTTGTTTACAGTTTTGTCAGCCATCTTTCCGCTATTTTTGGTCCCACTGGCCATAGACGACTTTTTGTTTTTTTTATGTTGCCACTTATGTGAACTTGCAAATGCACCGCTAACGTCACTCTCGTCATGATTTGGCAAATCCATGTCCAGCAATTTTGTTTTGATGGAATCTGCCGTTATAGAAATCCCAGAATGCTCAATTGCCATGATCATAGGGGAGAAACGATCAGGCAATCCCGCCAACAGCAATGACCCTGTCCACTGATCATTAATTTCGAACCCTGTTCCACTGAGTTTCTGTGCTGTATCGATAATCTGCGTCACATATGACGTCATCGAACTGCAATTCTCTCGGCGAATCGAAATCAAATTCCGCAGCAGACTTATCCTTCGTGAAAATCCGTTATCATCGAATAACTGTTTCAGCCTTTCCCATAATTCTGTTGAAGATCTCACATTCTTCACGTGTACGTATAAAGACGGGTCGATTGTCATTATCAATTTCGCTTTGGTTTTTTCGTCGTCAGGAGTTTTTATTTCTTTTCCGGCTTCTGGTTTTACGCAATGCTTCATGCCCTCCAGGATTAAGAAATTCTCTGCTGCGAAGCACCATTCGTAGTAATTGTCGCGTCCCGTTAGTTTGGGAACATTGACTAGATAGTTCGTAGACGACATTTTGAACTACGATACACTAAACTAGTACACTGCGATTCTAATAACAATCCGTCACGACACAGTTCAATCGCGTCTCAAAATCGTCTTTTAACACTTGCTAACACTGCAAAATACTGGTTAAAGACAAAAAACACGATTAATTATGAGCGTCTGGGCCCATAACCTAATAAAAAGCGTGTTCTTTGAAACAAACGAACAGGAAGAAGGAAGACTTTATTGCGCATAGACAACACAATCAAAACAAATCATAGACTAATAACTACCATAACATAAACTATATACTAATTTGGATATCATCATAACAAAGGCAAAGCACATAATATAATTTTGCCTATATTTAAGTTTAATAAGGTATCAATACCATTTAGAATGTCTCTTTTTCTTAGTCCAATACTGTTGCCTATTAACAATATTACAGTGGTTTGGATATCAAGGTGAGCACTATTTACAATTTTATTAATAATATGATTGTAGTGTAAATTGGGATAACAAAAGTTTGTAACCTTGTGAGTTAAGGAATTTTGAATTATTGATCCCATCCCTACACCTAGTTTGTCTGTAAACACTACTGATTTATTAGACACATTGACACAACCAGTCACAGGTCGAGCCGTCTCTGGTGATGGTGACGGCGTGGCAGGCCGAAGTCCAGGAGATGGAACAGAGTGGAATTGAACCGCCTCTGGTATTGGTGTAGTCGGTGGATGCTCAGGAGACTGGGCATAGTGACAGTTACATGAGAGATTGTTGGTTAAAGACTCAAATCTCTCAGAGTTGTACTTCACCAAATCCATCAGCTCACTGGCCTCCAGCATGCGCTCACTGAGCTGGTTTTGTGAGGCCTCATACTTGTTAAAAATATCTTTTAACAAGTTTTCCTTGCAGAGCAGCTCGTCCTGTAACCGATGAGTGTCCCTATTATATATGATTCTACTGTGCACTATATATACATGCAGCAATCGCTTGTGCTCATATTGAAACAATAGCCGTGTAAATGTATGTTTACTACATAATAATATAGGATGTTTCTTATCATACGCGAAAGATACTGAATTTTCTATGCGACCCCCAACTCGAAGAACGTTATTGTTATCCAGAAATACATTCAAACCGGACACATTACGAGCAGGTTTTAAGTTTAATTTTTTATCGAAGGAATCATAGTCATAGTCATAGTAATATTATAAAGAGAGAAATCCTGATTGACTGACTGACTGACTGACTGACTTATCATCAACGCACAGTCGAAACTGCTGAAGCTAGAGTCACGAAATTTGGAGGGTAGGTCCCTTTTGTATTGTAGGCAAGCAATAAGAAGGGATTTTTGAAAATTCAGCCCCTAAAGGGGGGAAAAGGGGGGTGAAAGTTTGTATGGGAGTCCCTTCATTTTTGAAGTGAGAAAGATGAAAATTGGGATTTAGGCTTTTGGTTACAAATAAAGAAATACGTGATTCTGCGTTTTTGGAAATTCATTCCCTAAAGGGGCGAAATAGGGGTGAAAATTGTTTTTGAAGTGTAAAACGTGAATATTGGGATTGTTTTTGAAGTGAGAAACGAGAGAATTGGTGTTTCGGCGGCGTTTCATATAATTTTGTGGATCATATGAACAGAGAAAGCCCCCATTGGGAACGTTCGTATCGAGACGAGTTCACGTGTTTACAATTTGTTAACATAATTCGCGACATCATATACGATTCCGCCCGGAACATATAGAGCGCCTCACCGTATATAAAATAATAAATATATAATACTAGCGGCCCGTCCCGACTTCGTTCGGGTACAAATTAGCCGGTAGATACTTTTTAATTTTCATCAATTCCTGACCTCTTACAAATCGTTCGGCTTCAAAAAATACGGACTCTCATATAACTATTTCATCCGCTTAGAGGTTGGATTTCGAAAAACACGAAACCGATTTTGTTTTTAATTTTAAACAAAAGCTTAAATACAAAATTTCACGTTTCTAACTTCAAAAACATTTTTCACTCCTTTATCGCCTTTGGGGGATGAATTACCAAAAACGCAGAAACACGTGTTTCTTTATTTCATACCAAAAGCCTAAATGTCAATTTTCACGTTTCTCGCTTCAAAAACAATTTAACCCCTATTTTGCCCCTTTAGGGGATGAATTTCCAAAACCGCGGTAACACGTGTTTCTTTATTTCTAACCAAAAGCCGAAACACCAATTCTCACGTCTCTCACTTCAAAAACAATTTTTAACCCTATTTCGCCCCTTTAGGGGATGAATTTTCAAAAACGCGGTGTCACGTGTTTCTTTATTTCTAACCAAAAGTCTATATCTCAATTTTCACGTTTCTAACTTCAAAAATAATCTTCACCCCTATTTCGCCCCTTTAGGGGATGAATTTCCAAAAACGCGGTGTCACGTGTTTCTTTATTTCTAACCAAAAGCCTAAATCTCAATTTTCACGTTTCTAACTTCAAAAACAATTTTTACCCCTATTTCGCCCCTTTAGGGGATGAATTTCCAAAAATGCGGTAACATGTGTTTCTTTATTTGTAACCAAAAGCCTAAATCTCAATTTTCACGTTTCTCACTTCAAAAATAATTTTCACCCCTATTTCGCCCCTTTAGGGGATGAATTTCCAATAACGTGGTAACACGTGTTTCTTTATTTCTAACCAAAAGCCTAAATCTCAATTTTCACGTTTCTCACTTCAAAAACAATTTTCACCCCTATTTTGGCCCTTTAGGGGATGAATTTCCAAAAACGCGGTATCACGTGTTTCTTTATTTCTAACCAAAAGCCTAAATCTCAATTTTCACGTTTCTAACTGCAAAAACAATTTTCACCCCTATTTCGCCCCTTTAGGGGATGAATTTCCAAAAACGCGGTATCACTTGTTTCTTTATTTCTAACCAAAAGCCTAAATATCAATTTTCACGTTTCTAACTTCAAAAACAATTTTTACCCCTATTTCGCCCCTTTAGGGGATGAATTTCCAAAAACGCGGTAATACGTGTTTCTTTATTTGTAACCAAAAGCCTAAATCTCAATTTTCACGTTTCTCACTTCAAAAACAATTTTCACCCCTATTTCGCCCCTTTAGGGGATGAATCTCCAATAACGCGGTAACACGTGTTTCTTTATTTCTAACCAAAAGCCGAAACACCAATTCTCACGTTTCTCACTTCAAAAACAATCCCAATATTCACGTTTTACACTTCAAAAACAATTTTCACCCCTATTTCGCCCCTTTAGGGGATGAATTTCCAAAAACGAAGAATCACGTGTTTCTTTGTTTGTAACCAAAAGCCTAAATCCCAATTTTCATCTTTCTCACTTCAAAAATTAAGGGACTTCTCTCTTAGTAAATACATCGCGACCCGTTCGATGTCGGTCTAAGCGCCGTACGGGAGCCCCGTTGCCCCTTCACGGGGGTAGTGGGACCGTGACGGTGGCCGACCGGCCGTCGGACGGTAGTTTTGACGAATCGCGCACGCGTTTTAGACGCGTCCGGCCCGACGCAAGTCAACGTCGTATCCAACGTCTACGCCCAAGTGCGGACGTAGGTGCGGCGCGTCTGTCGTCGCAGCCGTGTTGTCTCGGACTGTGCGCGTCTCTGTCTGCGATGATTCAGTTTCGGGCACTCGCAGGACCCGTCTTGAAACACGGACCAAGGAGTCTAGCATGTATGCGAGTCATTGAGATAATAAAACTGAAAGGCGCAACGAAAGTGAAGGCGCGCGCTAGCCGCGCGCTCAGGGAGGATGGAGCGTCGATCTAGGTCGATCTCTCGCACTCCCGAGGCGTCTCGTTTCCAATCTGTGAATGCAGGCGCGCTCTGAGCATAAATGCTGGGACCCGAAAGATGGTGAACTATGCCTGGTCAGGTCGAAGTCAGGGGAAACCCTGATGGAGGACCGTAGCGATTCTGACGTGCAAATCGATCGTCGGAACTGGGTATAGGGGCGAAAGACTAATCGAACCATCTAGTAGCTGGTTCCGTCCGAAGTTTCCCTCAGGATAGCTAGCGTCGATTTGAACAGTCTCATCCGGTAAAGCGAATGATTAGAGGCATTGGGGCCGAAACGACCTCAACCTATTCTCAAACTTTAAATGGGTGAGTACTCCGGCTTACTCGAACGATGAAGCCGGAGATCTGATGACGGTGCCAAGTGGGCCAATTTTGGTAAGCAGAACTGGCGCTGTGGGATGAACCAAACGTAGTGTTAAGGCGCCTAAAAAACGCTCATGGGACACCATGAAAGGCGTTGGTCGCTCATGACAGCAGGACGGTGGCCATGGAAGTCGGAATCCGCTAAGGAGTGTGCAACGACTCACCTGCCGAAGCAACCAGCCCTGAAAATGGATGGCGCTGAAGCGTTTTGCCTATACACTACCGTCACGGGCATGTGCGACGTTCATTGTGACGTCATTAAGCCGTAACGAGTAGGACGTGCGCGGCGGAGAGCGCAGAAGGGTCTGGGCGTGAGCCCGCTTGGAGCCTCCGTCGGTGCAGATCTTGGTGGTAGTAGCAAATACTCCAGCGAGGCCCTGGAGGACTGACGTGGAGAAGGGTTTCGCGTGAACAGTAGTTGCTCGCGAGTCAGTCGATCCTAAGCTCAAGGAGAAATCTTATGTCGATGTGGCGTGTTTTTTTCACAAATGTACATTTTGACTATACAATATGTAACGGAATAAACGCAAGACCTCAGACACGCCAATTAGAATATTAAATTATAAAACTAAAATAACATCTGTAATTTAATTTAGTTAAACCAAACCAAATCACATAATATAAAATAGTTGTCCTGACTAAACGTAAAACGTTTGAGCCTACTATTCTCTACGCACACACTCATAGCAATGTTTATAGCGGCGAGCGCACACCAGCGCACATCAGTTCGCCCGCCATCAGCTGGCTAAGCACTGCAAGTGTAGTCACTAGGTACGTCAGTTCAATGACCGAAAATTATGATTCCATCTTTCCATCACACTTTCACAGGCTTTGGACTGGCGGTTTTGAATAATTTAATTTAATTTTACGATTGTATTAAATAATCTACATTAGCAATACGAATCTAAGATATTAGGCTTAGTAACGGGGATGTATTTTTAAACCAAGCGACATTTTGCCCGACTGTGATGTATCAGTAAAGTAGGGCGGAGCACCCGGGCGGCGGCGCCCGCGCCGCCAATCGCGCGCCCACCGACGCGCGCCGCCGGCCGCCGCGCCGACACGTGTAGGTAGGTACTATCATCGGACACCGGGGAACGCAGAACTTTTTTATCTCAGACGCGTAACTTTCGCGACATTACCCTCTAAACCCTGATAAGTCGTGTTTACCGTTTATTACGTGTAAAAAATATTCAAAGTCGGCGTGTTTAAAAGATTTGAATCATAATATTTACAGTAGGTAATTAAAATAAAATCGTATTAATAGGTACTTACAGAATTTACACTAATTTACACTACTTCTTCATCCCATTTTCATTAAACTTTCATAATGACCACCGCCTTGTTCGATGCACTTTGTAGCACGCTTTCTTAAATTTAATTTTAGTTTGCTAAGAACCTCAGTGTCATTTTTCACTATCACAAATGCGTGTTCGATTTTTTGTTTGAGGTCATCGACACTTGTTGCCTCGTTTACATACACAAGGGATTTTATTCGACCCCACAAATAAAAGTCTAACGGCGTTAGGTCAGCCGATCTGGGAGGCCACTGTACAGGTCCCCCACGACCAATCCAACGCGTGCCATATTCCGCATCAAGATGCCGTCGAACGGTCCACGTGAAATGCGCGGGAGCACCATCGTGTTGGTAAAAGACTTGTCGTAAAAGTACGAGAGGGACGTCGTCTAATAACACCGGCAATGTCTCCTGCAAGAACTGTAGGTAGGTATCTCCAGTCAACCTCGGTAGAAAAACGGGGCCGAGTACGTGTGTACCGATGACGCCCGCCCACACGTTTACAGAGAATCTGTGCTGGAATGAATCCACACGGCATGCATGTGGATTCTCGTGCCTCCACAAATGTTGATTATGTTGGTTGTACATCCCAACACGAGTGAATGTACTCTCGTCGGTCCAAATAATATTTTGTTGCCAGTTCTCCAACACCCATCTACAAAACTCTAGACGTGGCAAGTAGTCGCTCGGCGTTAGCTCCTGACAACGTCGTAGGTGGAACGGGTGTTCTCCATCAGCATGTAATGTTCGCCACACGTACATGTGACTGCAGTCGAACAATGGCGCTGCCTCTCTCGTGCTACTCTCTGGATGCTCGTCGAAATAATCGAGAATGTTTGCTTGCAAACGAGTACTGCGCACATTTGTCCCTCTATCCAAGGCCGTGTTAGGACGAAACGTCCCGGAGTCCCTCAGACGCTGAGTTGCACTTAGCATCGTCCTGGCGCTCACTCTGGTGCCATATCGTTCATTCATCACTCGACAAGCTAACTCGACATTATCGTCACAACGAGCCAGTGTCCTCACCATCTCCGTGTACTGGATATTGGTATAACGGAAAGCCATCGCGCGCGTAAACAATAAAATGTGACAACAACAACGAAACACAACCACTGAAACATGTCAAACATGTCAAACGTCAAAGGGGTAGCTGGTAAATCGACATCGGCTCAATTGCCATATCGAACGAAGAAGAAGAAGAAGAATGCATCTCGCTCTTTCACATTATTTTTACTATTGCAAAAAACATTTTGAAAAACTTTGTGAAATGCGAACTACAAATTCTGTCGTGCATTTAAATAAGCCTTATTGGTTGGTAATAAGGGTTAAATTTCCTTAAATTAACTATTTTATTTAATGCACACTACCTCAAATGTAAAATGCATTGATATTATTTACGTGTGTGTATGGATATCTATGAACGAACTACAAATTCGCTCGTGCATTCAAGAAGGCTTTATTACTTTGGAATAAGGCTTAAATTTTCTTAAAGCAAAGATTTTATTAACTTGTTACGACGCGGTGGTTCTAATTTAAGATAAATAAAAGATTTTTTAGGGAAAAATTAACATATATAAATTATGATGGAAATCGATTCAGAAGCCGATTCTGAACAAACAACTTTCAGGTCTTGCGTTTATTCTGTTACAGGTTGTATATATAACTGACTGACTGACTGATTGACACAATTGTTCTCCCAGAAGGAGCCGTGGGGGGTAAAAGTCATGTATGAGGGTCATATAGAAGGGGGTCCAGTGAGTCCGGGAAAAATCCGAAATGACCTGAAAGTGGAACGCTGACCGGAACTGCCCTACGGATCTCAAAAATGGCAAGTCGAACACCCACACTGCCGGAACTAAAAATGTCAAGAACCCTGGGCCGTTTGACGAGCCGGTGAAAAAAAGATGGCGTCCATACAAAAAAAGATGGCGGCCATACAAAATTGAAACGCTCACCGTTCCGAAACCGTTGGAGATAGTGGGGGGGTGCTCGACCAAATGTCATAGAGGACGACGGGGGCTTTCCGGTGGGGGTCATAAAAATCCAAGATGGCGGATTCAAAATGGCGGCCAAAAAAAAAATGGTCCGAGCCGGCTGAAAATTGGCGTCCGGGGGTTTTCGGGGGCACCGATTCATAATCCGGGATCAAATTTTTCTTTCCGCCATTTTTCAAGATGGCCGCCATACAAGTGTTCATTTTGGATTTTCACCCAATTGTTCTCCCAGAAGGAGCCGTGGGGGGTAAAAGTGATGTATGAGAGTCGTATAGAAGGGGGTCCTGTGAGTTTAGGAAAAGTCCGAAATGACCTGAAAGTGGAACACTGACCGAAACTGCCCTACGGATCTCGAAAACGGCAAGTCGCAAACCTATACCGCCTGAACTAAAAATGTCGAGGACCTTGGGCCGTTTGACGAGCCGGTGAAAAAAAGATGGTTTCCATACAAAAAAAAATGGCTGCCATACAAAATCAAAAATCATATTTTTTTTAAGTTATGATACAAGCTCCACCTAAAAAGCCCTCGCGGGCCGCGTGCGGCCCGCGCACCCGCGCGACCTCTAGTTATTATGTATATAAATGATAAATAACGCCCTTTGAGCGAAAGGGAATCCGGTTCCTATTCCGGAACCCGGCAGCGGAACCGTTTCAATAATCGTTCCCTCGTTTTTACAGCGAGTGTTCGACGGGGTAACCCAAAGTGGCCTGAAGACGCCGCCGAGAGGTCCGGGAAGAGTTTTCTTTTCTGCCTGAGCGTTCGAGTTCCATGGAATCCTATAGAAGGGAGATATGGTTCGGAACGCGAAGAGCACCGCATTTGCGGCGGTGTCCGGATACTCTCTGCGGACCTTGAAAATTCAGGTGAGGGATGTACGTGGAGATGTCGCGCCGGTTCGTACCCATATCCGCAGCAGGTCTCCAAGGTGAAGAGCCTCTAGTCGATAGAATAATGTAGGTAAGGGAAGTCGGCAAATTGGATCCGTAACTTCGGAATAAGGATTGGCTCTGAGGACCGGGGCGTGTCGGGTTTGGACGGGAAGCGGATGCGGCCGGTGCCGGGCCTGGTCGATGCTCTAGCGTCTCTCGGGGCGCGAGGGCGGAATCCGGACCCGCGTTCCGGCCTTCCGCGGATCTTCCTAGCCGTAAGGCCGTGTCGGTTTCGTCTCGTGCGCGATCGGCGCGGTTCTGTACGACCGCCGTTCAACGGTCAGCTCAGAACTGGCACGGACAAGGGGAATCCGACTGTCTAATTAAAACAAAGCATTGCGATGGCCCTCGCGGGTGTTGACGCAATGTGATTTCTGCCCAGTGCTCTGAATGTCAACGTGAAGAAATTCAAGCAAGCGCGGGTAAACGGCGGGAGTAACTATGACTCTCTTAACTGCGGACGTCGGGCCGGACGCAAAAACGAGATGACACATCTGCAGTAGTCTAACGACTGAGTGAGTAAAGTTGCTCACGTATATGGTTGTGCACCCGCTCATGAGCAGCTATCGAATGGACGGGAGAGTTCCTTCCACATACGTCAATGGGCTTGAGTGATTGTCGACCTTTCCTAACATCATGAAGACCAACTCCTATCCTCGGCCTGCCAAAGGCGCTGCTGCCAGAGCCAACAAGGGAGGAGGGGGGCCACACCGTCAAAGACACACAGTATAGCTGATCTGGGTGTCGCAATCGTCTGGAAGGTTAGTGCCCCTTTAATACAGTTGCAGGCGTACGCGCATACCGCCCCAATTTGATCGTAGAGGTCCGGGGGCATGGTGAGACTGGATACCTTCCCCATTAACATCTGGGAAAGGTGCGCGGTAAGCAATTACAAAATTCCAGTACAGACTCGGGGTGAGACTCCCCGAGTGGTCCCGATGGAGAAACCCTCCTTGTCGGAGGGTCTCAAGTCTAGCGGCTGGTAAGGCTGGGACACACGACAGCCGTGGGCGAACCCAGGCGGGCAGGTTAGCAGCCTTCCCGCCACGGGAAAATTTATTATAAGCTTTCGATAATATACAGAATACAAATAGAGAATATCGAGCCTCCGGCCTCCCACAGGAGCCGGAGGTAGCGATAATAAATCCCGTTCCGGACGCTCGATCCGCGGCTCAGTCGAGTCGGGGGGAAAGCGATTGGACGTGTCCGAATTGTGAGCGACAATTCAGGACCAACAGGGGGTTGGGGGCGCACAAGCGTAGCGCCCACCCTGTGGAGGCCAACTTAGAAGCTGCCCCACCGCAGGTGAAGCGGAGGTGGCGCGATGAGGAGGGGGAACTCCTCGCCCGGACGGAGACACGGCTGACTAGAGCTGGAGGCAGTGCCCTAAAAATGAATATGTTGCTCTTAAGTGAGTTGCCCCAATTGGGGAGAACCCTGGAGGCGATAAAGGGGTTCCGGAGGAAAGAGACCTATAAGAGCCAGGTACAAGCGTACCTGGCGGAACCAGCTGACGAGGAGCCAGCTGTGGAGGAGGCTCTTTTCCCCGGAACACCAGGGGTGGCAACAATATTGCCAGGGGGCACCCCTATCGCCGGCACTGCTGAAGGTTCGGAGTCGGTGCGTTCTCCGGAAGGACGGGAACCATCCCCCGAAGTCGTGCCAGCCTCTGCCATCCTGTCTACCCGAAACCTGCCCGTAGCACCAGACCACAACAGAATAGTGGAGGACCTCTTGGACGGGGCCAAAGCGAGGATGGCGCGGGGTGCTGGTGGCAGGGGACGTAGGAGGCGGCGGACAATTGGTGATGGACAAGAACCGGCGAAGACCCAAGCTGCATCAGCCAGACTGTCCGCGCGTAAGCGGCGCAGAATGGAGTACGCTAGGGTGCAGGAGCTGTATAGGACCTGTAGGCCAGAGCTGCTGCTGAGGTCATTGATGGCCAGTGCCGGGGTGTCAAACATAGCCTCTCTGAAATGGAAGCCTACTGGCGACCATTGATGGAGGCTGTGTCTGACGCCCCGGGACCCACACCGGAGGCTCTGCGCGCGTTAAAACGCACAGAGCAGTACGGGGGTTGCCGAGACTACACACAGCTGTGGACGCCTTTTACTTCGGAAGAGGTAAAGGCGTGCCGCGTGGACAACAAGTCCGCTCCGGGCCCTGACGGAGTTCTCCCAGGGGCTTGGAATACGGTTCCTGCTGAGACCCAGGCGGAAATATTCACCGCATGGATGATGGCTGGCGAGGTCCCTGAACGACTTAGGAGCTGCCGTACGGTCTTTGTGCCGAAGTCTGAGAATCCGGCATGTCCTGCGGAGTATCGGCCGATATCCATCGCGTCGGTGCCCCTCAGGCATATGCACTCGGCTTTGGCGAAGAGGCTTGAGGCGGGCTGCCCTCCCGATGCACGACAGCGCGGATTTATCCGTGCCGACGGCACACTCGAGAATTCGGCTGTGCTGGACGCGGTGCTGGGAGACTGCAGGAAGAAGCTGCGTGAATGCCATGTTGCAGTGCTGGATTTTGCCAAGGCGTTCGATACAGTGTCGCATGCGGCACTTGTCGATCTGCTGAGGAAAAGAGGCCTGCCTGAGGGGTTCTGCAGTTACGTTGCGAGGCTGTATGACACTTCCGAGACTGTCTTGGTTGTGAATGGAGCCCGCAGCGGTCCAGCAAGAGTCGGTCAGGGAGTTCGCCAGGGAGACCCGTTGTCACCGGTGCTCTTCAACATGGCAATGGATGTGATTATGGCAACCCTCCCGAGGGAAGTCGGCTATAGATTAGAGACTGAGCGAGTATCAGCTCTGGCCTATGCCGACGACCTAGTCCTGCTTGCAGGGTCAAAGGTTGGGATGCAATCCTCCATTGACAGTGTTTGGGACACCGGACGGACGATGGGACTCTTCATTAGCCATGCCAAAAGCGCAGTGCTTTCGATGGTGCCTGATGGGAAGCGCAAGAAGTGCCACTACCTAACCGAACACACCTTTAAGGTGGGGAGGCGATGGCTGCGGCAAACTTCGAACGTGGAACGATGGCGCTATCTGGGCGTGGACTTCAAGGCGTCTGGATGCGTGACGTTAGAGCATGATATCAAACAGGCCTTAAACAACATCCAAAAGGCCCCCCTAAAGCCGCAGCAGCGGCTCGAAATCATAAGGGGACATCTGATTCCGAGATTCCTGCACGGTCTCGTGTTAGGGATCATAACGGATGATAGATTGAGAATGCTCGACGTCCAGATCCGGAGTGCAGTGAGGACTTGGCTGAGGCTTCCAAAGGATGTACCTGTCGGGTACTTCCACGCGGCAACCACGGATGGCGGCTTGGCGATCCCATCGCTGAGGACATACGTACCGGATCTCATATTTAAGAGATTCGGTCGTTTGGAGTCCTCGCAATGGACAGTGGCCAAAGCTGCCGCCAGATCTGAGAGGATCCGAAGGAAGCTGCAGTGGGCCGACAGGCAACTCCGAAAATTCACCAAGGAAAATCCCAAGACCGGGGAGCGGACGACCGCGATGCATTGGCGTGAAGTCCTGCATGCTTCCGTGGATGGACTGGAGTTAAGGGAGTCACCACGAGTTCCAGCGTCCACTAAGTGGATACGGGAACGAAGCATGCAGCATACGGGCCGAGACTTCGTGCAGTTCGTGCACACTCACGTCAACGCGCTCCCGTCGCGCGTGCGCAATACACGGGGGCGTCGGGGAGTGATGGATGATATGCGGTCAGAATTGAACTGCCGTGCAGGTTGCACGGCAGTTCAGCCCGGCGGTCAGGGAGACAACGGCGCATATCATCCAACAGTGTCACAGAACACACGGCGGCCGTATTGAACGCCACAATCGCGTTGTGGACGTCGTCAGCTCCGCAATGGTGGAAAAGGGGTGGACTGTGGTGAAGGAGCCGAAAGTTAAGACCTCACTGGGTCTTAGAAAGCCCGACATCGTAGCAGCCAGGAGTGGTGTAGGAGTGATAGTGGACGCACAGGTGGTCTCGGGTCAGCGATCACTCGATGAGTCACACCGTGAGAAACGTAATAAGTACGGGAATCACGGTGAGCTTGTCGAGAAAGTTGCAGGCATACTAGGACTACCTTGTAAAGAGAGCGTCCACGCCACTTCCTGCACACTGTCCTGGCGCGGCGTGTGGAGCCTTGGCTCGTATAAAGAGTTAAAGAGGCTCCTCGGGCTTGATGAAGGTCTCTTGTCCCTTCTCCCATCACTGGTCCCGTCACTGGTTGGTGGAGAGGGTCGCACATGAACTGGACACGGTTCAATAGCATGACCACCCGCAATGACTGAAGCGCGGAGCGAGGGTCCGGAAATCCTGTGTTGTAAGGCTGACGCCGGGCCGATGAGGCTATTTTGCTCCCCCGAAAGCAAGTAGTAACTTTCCCTAATTTACACCTTATCTGCGTAACAATAGCCTCGACCCAACATCCCAACCGGCGCAATAGTTGGTCGTTTGGTGGCGGTATGGGGACAAGGGGAGTCCCGCCACAACAATCCATGATGATTATATCTGTAATCATTAAGGACGATGGCAAATGACCGGCCTAAAATAGCCAAATGCCTCGTCATCTAATTAGTGACGCGCATGAATGGATTAACGAGATTCCCACTGTCCCTATCTACTTCGTCGTCGGCTCTTGTACGGAGCAGACGTATCGTCGGAGCGCGTCCAAAAATTCTTTGTAATTTTTGTGATTGGCTTGTGCCAAAAATCGGTCCCTCTCGTTCTCGCGTGCGCGTTTGCCCATATAGGCCCGCGGCCATATTGGGTGCTGAAGTGAGAACGCGAGTGCGTGAGTGTGCAAGTTTTCTCGGAGCATCGGCCCCTCTCGTTCTTTCCTGTGGCTCGGCCGTAAGACGCCGCGGCCATCTTGGAACGGAGCGAGAGAGCGTGCTGGTACCGTTTGTGACAGTGACACCAGTGCGATAGTGACGTTTCCCGCGATAGTGACGATTACCCGCGAATTAGACGCTTTTCCGCGAATCTGACGCTTTTCCGCGAATCTGACGCTTTTCAGTGCATTTGACGCTTTTCCGCGAATTTGACGCTTTTCCGCGAATTTGACGCTTTTCCGCGAATTTGACGCTTTTCCGCGAATTTGACGGCTTTCCGCGATTTTGACGGTTTTCCGCGAACTAGTCGGTTTTCCGCGTTTTCCGCGGCTGTCGCAAGTTTTGTGAGATTTCCCCGAGTTTCCCGAGTTTTCCCCGATTTTCGGGGTACTCTGGATCCCGCAAGCATCCCGCGAGACCACCTGTGCCCTGCCTGGTTGGTCGTTCTTCCGCGGGCAACCGCGGTGGCGGCTGCCGCGCCTGCAGTGCACACACTTACAGTATTGAAAGTAAGAATATACCACGTCGGGACGGGTACTTTTCCCGCAACAGGTTCGTGCATTATTTACCAACAGTTCGTGCATTATTGGCTAAGACGTGTTCGTGTATTGTTGGCTAAGTGTTCGTGCATTACCCACGAGTAAGTGTAAACATCCGTAGTGCCTACAAATGGCGAGCAGCAGCGCAGAGCAGCTTCAGCACGACCTGCTTGAGGCTGCTCTCCTGGATAAGCAGGAGGAGCTGGAGACTCTGGAGGAGATACGGGCGGAGATGGGTTATACCCCCCGGGCGTCGCTCATCAGAACTCCCCCGCAGCGCTTCAGTGCCCCCCCGGAGCACATGCTGGTGGATCTGTCAACGACAGAGCAAGACAGCCAACCGCAGGCCCCCCAGCCGCAACAGGATCCCCAACCGACACAGGCGGGCAAGCGACAGCTCAGTTCGCCGGAGCAACTGCAGGAGGCGGTACGGCGTAGAATTGGGTCGAAGCGCGCACAGCGCCAGGACGTGCCGCCAATTGGGGGCATCCTTACATCGGCGCATCCCGCCTGCGCGCAGCCCACCCTGGCTCCAGCCCTCGCAGAAGGTCAAGGCCAATTGGTCACGGATAGCCTGGCAACTGCAGCCATAGCGGACCTCGCTAGTATCGCCACTGCGTCCACAAAAGGAATCATGGACGCCGTGCGGTCCAAGACCTCTAAGCTGAACAAGGATGAGTTGGCGTGGATCGGGGCGCACACAGAGAGGGTGGCGGCGGTGGTTACGCACCTCACATTAAGACTCATGGAGGCGGAGAGGAGCGCGGAAGTGCTACGGTTGGCTGCAACCAGTGGGGAAGTGGTCCGGCCTGGCGCCGGCCGAGGCGATTCGCGCCCAACATTTGCCGCGGCATTAAAGCTGCCACGGAACTCGATGCCCGTCCCCATCAGGGAGCCTGCGGGGCCGGTCCTCACGTTCTACCCGGCGGAGGAGGACAGCGCCCTTAAGACAGCGGAGGCCACGAAAGCGGAGTTAAAAAAGGCCATAGACCCCACCAAAATATGGCTACAAGTTAGCAAGGTGCGGAAGGTGGGGAACGCAGGGGTGGTCGTGCAAACGACCTCTGAGGCAGGTGCAGCAAGGCTTAGGGAGGCTGCTCCACCGACGCTACGTGTGACGGAACCGAAAAGGAGACAGCCTCTTGTCTGCCTCAATCGGCTTGACGGCAACCCGTCGTTTGACGACATTATCAGCACGTTGCACGAGCAAAATTACAGGGAGGATCCGCAGTGGCCGCTAGTGCGGCTCCAGAAAGAAATGAAAGGTGCCTTCAAAAAGAATAGGTCGCGTGGAGCAGCCACAGCGGCAATATTCGCGTGCTCAGCGGAGATGCGTGAATCGCTGCTGCAGAAGGGTCGCGTCTACATAGGGTGGCAGGCGATAGAAGCAGTAGACTACATAGACAATACGTGCTGCACCAAGTGCCAACAATACGGCCACCCGGAGCGCTACTGCAGGGCTACGGAGACCACGTGCGGACGATGCGGCGAAATAGGGCACCGGGACGATGCGTGCAAGGCGCCGACAACCAGCTGCGCAACATGCAGGCGCTTTAACAGAAAAGAGGCGACTACACATAAGACGGCTGCACGAGACTGCCCCGCGCGCCTGCATGCCGAGCAACGGAGCGTTGCAATGACCAACTATGGCTGAGTCCGTGCTGCGGGTTGGGCAGCTCAACCTCGCCCGCTCAGAGCTCGCCACTAAGGAGCTTCCCGCGCTGGCTCGTGAACTGGGCCTCGATATTGTCCTACTCCAAGAGCAGTACTCGCAGGCCCAGGGCATCACACAGTGCGGAGCGGAGCCGAAGGCGGGCCTGTACATACACAGGCGGGACGTTGCGTGTGCTGTCCTACAGCACCTCAGCAGGGAGTGCTGTCTTGTGGCGCATCTAGACGCCTGGGACTTGTACGTGGTCTCCGCGTACTTCAAGTACGGCGACAGTATAGACAGCCATCTGCACCACCTGGAGGTAGTGGTCACAGCCCTCAGGAACAAGCGCATCATTCTGTGCCTGGATGGTAATGCGCACTCACCAATGTGGCACAGTGCCCCGCGCCACTACACCGGGCGGGGGCATGAGTCACATTATAGGCGGACGGCGCTTGAGGCCTTCATCGCCACGCATGGGCTCACCATCCATAACGTCGAGGGCCAGCCTTACACATTCAGCGGGCCCAATGGTGAGTCCAACATCGACTTAACCCTGGCGGCGCGCAGCGTGGACGTAACAGACTGGACTGTCCATGACGGGGCCAGCGCCAGTGACCACCGGCTTATAACCCTCCGGGTGGGTGCGGATGCTCGCCTATCTTGCAGCGCCGGGCCCGAAAAAGAGCCGGTACGCTTTCGCGACGCCGGGGTGGACTGGCTGCGCTTCCAGCAAGTGATCCATGGGCGAATGGGTAAGCTTAGGATGAATAGATCTGCGAATGATGTCTGCAAGGAGTTTACGAAAGTAATTGTGGATGCGGCGCGGATGTGCCTAGGGGAACGTAAGCCCCCTAAGGATACTAGGTATGAATGGTGGTGCCCGGAGCTGGACGGGTTGCGGAGGGCCCACAACAAGGCAAGGAGTAAATGGCAAGCTGCCAGGAGGAACGGGGGATTGCGAGAGGAGTGCGCGAAATCAGAGTTCCAGGTAATGCGAGCGAGGTATAGAAAGGCGATGGAGGGGGCGGAGCTCGAGCACTTCCGCAAAATCGCTGATGCCGGCAACATGGACCCGTGGGGGCTGGCGTACCGTGCTGCCAGTGGCAGACTGCGCCCTCCCTCCCGGGTCATCAATGGAACCCAGCTTGCGGAGGGATATGCCAACAGCGTGGGCGACGCCTCGACTAGCCTACTGCACGCGCTGTGCCCCGATGATGATCCGGGGAGGGACGAGCCGTTCCATGCTCAGGTGCGTGTCGCTGCGTCGCTCATCCCATCTGGGGGTGCTGCGCCCCCACTGTCGCGTGGGGATCTGGGGCGGGTGATTGGGAGTCTGCCCAACACCGCACCGGGATTGGACGGGATCAGTGCGAGAATCGTGAAGAATGTATGGACTGCTGTGCCTGCGGAATTCACTGCAGTGTACGGTAAATGTGTGGAAGAGGGTGTGTTTCCGGATGTATGGAAGGACGGTCGGCTGCTTGTCCTGCCGAAGGGCAATGGCAAGCCACTAACGGACCCAAAGGCGTACCGCCCGATAACACTCCTCCCTGTGCTCGGCAAAATATTGGAACGCGTCATCTTGAAGTGCGCACCAACGATCAGTACCGCCGCGCTTGCGGTGCTGGGCGGGGTCTTCCCCGGAGACCTGGAGGTGATCCGCGCTGGCAGGGTGGATGAGGTGCGCCAGTCCGCGGTCGACGCACAGGTTGAGGTGAGTGTACGAAGGCGGGAGTTGAGGAGACGTAAGCGTGAGATCTGGAATGAGACGGTTGAGGCATGGCACGTAAGATGGACGAATGAATGTAAAGGGCGTGAACTGTACCGGGTCTTCCCTGAGGTGGCGGTCCGGCTCAGATCGCACTGGGTTCAACCGGACTATTACTCGTCTCAGATCCTCACGGGTCATGGGTGCTTTAGGAAGAGACTGTATGATATGAAGTTGAGTGATATCAGTGAGTGTTTCTGTGGTATGGAAGATGAGGACCTGCACCACGTGCTGTGGGTCTGCCCCCTGTACGCAGAGATAAGGACGCAGATGATGAATGGGATCCACTGCGAAGGAGCGGGTCCAGTGTATTACGGCGACCTTGTGAGCTCGCCGGCGAACTTTAAAAGGCTGCAGGAGTTCGCGCGAAAGTGGCACGACGCCAGAGTCGAGATGGACCGCCAGTGTGCCAGTTGGGGTAAGGAGCTCACAGAAAACGAAATGACCGGACCCCTGGAGGAAACTACGAAGGCATAACCAAGGAAGATAGCGCTAGCGAAGTGGGCGTGCGCGGCGGCCGCGGTGGTGGTGTTGGGTTTTATGTAAACCGCGGAACGAATGTTCGTTGTCATTCGCACCCGATCGACCCTCTACATACATCTGTAGAACAAATGTGGCTTATTTTGACCATAAACGGTTCAAAAATCGGCATTGGCACAGCTTATAGGCCACCCTGGTTGAATGTAGACCTATTTTTGGACGCGCTAACTAACTCTGTAAATTCGTTATCATCATGTAAACACACTATTCTACTGGGAGACTTTAACATCAACTATCTCAATCAAACTGATCTCAAAACAATTAAATTGAAAGAGTTTCTTAAAAGTCTCAACTTAAATCAAATGGTGCCATCTGCTACCCATTTCTCTACCAATAGCGAGACACTTATAGACCTAGTGTGTACGGACGCGAGGGTAAGTGATCTAGTAGTGGATCCGATAGATGCACTTGGAGCTCATGCATTTGTTTCAACTGCATTTTACTTTAAAAGGGAGAAAATTTTGCCTAAGGTCGTAATGTGCAGAAGCCTCACAAAAATACCGAATGAACAGTTTAAAAAAGATGTGGATTCAATTGACTGGACCGCTGCGACCTCGTCACGTGACGTCAATGTTATGGTAGCTGATCTCAATAGAAATATGATTACACTATTTGATATATACTGCCCTCGTAAGTCTCGTATTATAAAAGATAGATCATATCCATGGATAACGGACAATATCAAATTTATGATGAATTTGCGAAATCGAGCACATGGTCAATATAAGCGTACCAAGTCAGAGAGTAAAAGGGTATATTTCGTGGAATTAAAGAGCCTAGTCAATAAATCTTTATATTTTGAAAAGGTGGCTTATTTTAGACACAACATAAATAATAAAATTAAAAACCCTACCATTCTATGGAAGAACTTAAAGAACACTTTACTACCTCCTAAAAATGAGTCAGATTTGCCCTCGCATTTCAGTGACCCGAATGAAATAAATAGTCATTTTTTAGATGTTCCAGGTAGTTTAGTCCTGCCTTTATCATATCTAACCTACTATGAGTTCAATAGATTTGGTGATGGTATATTTTCTATCAAGATGGTTGGCCATTCTGATATTGTCAAAATTTTGTCTGAAATTAAGTCAAATGCTGAAGGTTTCGATCAAATTTCTCTAAATATGTTTATTCTTACTCTTCCTCGAACTTTAGATATTCTTACTTCAATTATAAATAATTCTATTTCAACATCAACTTTTCCCGACCTCTGGAAAATAGCCATTGTACGTCCGATTCCTAAAAAAAGCAATCCAACTCATTTAAAAGACCTAAGACCGATAAGCATTTTACCATTTTTATCAAAGGTACTGGAAAAAGTGGTAAATGCCCAATTATCTAAATACATTGAGGAAAGTGACATTCTTCCAGAGGCGCAGTCTGGATTTAGGAAGGGCCGTAGTACTGCAACGGCTCTATTGGATGTAACGGATAATCTATTGTCAGCTCAGGACGAAGGTTTGGTTACACTGTTAGTCTTGTTGGACTTCTCCAGGGCATTTGATGCCATTAACTTGTCTCTTTTGCTCTCAAAGATGGCATACTACGGGTTTGATACATCCACAATTAAATGGTTTGATAGCTATCTCAGCAACCGTGCCCAACTCGTTGAAATTCGTGACATAAACGGCTCAACTCATTCATCGGACATGGCACCCGTGGTCAAAGGCGTTCCACAAGGATCGATATTGGGTCCTACGTTATTTGTTTTGTATAGTGCCGATATTACCCAGGGTTTGAAAAATTGTAAACATCATATTTACGCTGATGATCTGCAAATATACCTTTCTCTTAAGCCTCAAGAGTACCACATCGCGGCAAAAGCTATCAACGAAGATCTGGAACGAATTGTAGATTGGTCTGAGCGAAACTCTCTTCTCCTAAACCCGGCCAAAACAAAATTTATGCTTTTTGGATCTAAGGGCCAATTAGGAAAAATAAAACCGAATCACGGAGACGTGAGTCTAAAAGGGCAACGTATTGAATATGTGAGTGAAGCGCGAAATCTGGGTTTAACTATGGACCAAGGCCTTATTTTTGAGAATCATGTCGCAAACTGTGTCAGAAACTGTTTCTACCGCTTAAAGGTTTTGTATAAAATGCGTCCATATCTGAGCGAGGAACTGCGTATACAGCTAGTAGAAAGTTTGGTTTTATCCAAACTAAATTACGCTGACACTGTTATAGGACCCAGACTCTTAGCACGATCTGAAAGGCTAATTCAAAGGGTTCAGAATGCCTGTGCACGTTTTTGTTTTAATGTACCACCAAGGAGCCACATTACACCTTTCCTTAATAAACACAACATACTGAAAATGAAATCACGTCGTAAAATGCACCTGGCTTGTCTTCTTTTCGGCGTTATAAAATATAAGTGTCCGTCATACCTGCACTCTAAATTATCGTGGGTAAATAGTCATCGGCAGCGCGAAGGTAGACGTTGCGCTCAGCAAATGGCCATACCACAACACAGAACTGCAGCCTTTCGGGGAAGCTTTCGTTATGCGGCGTCCAAGTGTTGGAACAACATTCCACCTCCGATTAGGGACCTGAGGAATATAAATACATTTAGACTTAGACTTAGAATGTTTATTCTTGCCTCTCAAATTGAATACAATGCTATTAATATTGACAAATCTTTTATCTAATTCAAATCAATTAATCATTTATTTTAATTATTACCTACTATCATAATTTTGTATGGCCCTAATTGAACTTTATTTATTTATAACAACTTACCGGTAGGGTTAGTTTCTGTGTATTTTATTCGCCACTGTAGGTATAATGTTCACTAAACCCATCAGGAATTACGATTTGCTTTTTAATTATTCAAAATGTTCTGGGGAACCAACTTGACATGGCTGTGGCTAACATCGATGTGTGGCTGTGGTCAACTAAAGAGTGACTACATAAGTCGCGACGTATAGACGAGTCAAAAATGCTCTCATCTCATCGGGAAGTGCGTACCACCGCTTACTATTGGTCGGTTATTGTGCTGGGTGGTGATTGACTGTTGTAAACGAGTCAAATACAACTATTTATTATTATTTTAGTAATTCATCAGAATATTCACATACCTTATCTAATTTACTACATATTTTTATTAATGATCTATATCTATATTTCAATTATATACTGTGAACCAATATTATATTTTATATCTACTTATTATCTATTCACTTACCTACGTCCGTGTGTCACTGCAGGGGGTGCCAACTGAAAATCAGCGCTGGGTGTCTCACATCCAGCATATGCTGAGTTGGTAACCTTTTCGGTACGGGCATGCTCGAAGGCATGTTTTCAATTTTTTATTAGAATTAGTGTACCTATTTCTTTTTTATTGTGTTTTGTCTATTGTGAATGTGGTGCCGTCATTATCCCGTACGGAATAAAATTATTTTTCTTTCTTTTCTTTCTTTCTTTCTTTCGCTACTTGGTAGAGGCCGCCCTACAGACCCAAAGGGAGAAGGCCTGGGACCGTATTTGTAGAGGAGTCAAGCAACGTCTGCGGGCCACGAGAATGCCTAACTAAGAGCTAGGCCCGCAGCCGTCTCCTCGAGATTCGGCCCATATGACAAGATTGTCGGTGGGGCCATGGGAGGTGGTGGGATTGTCCCTATCTACTATGGTGGCGGATGTGTATGTGTGTGTGTGTACGTATGGTGGCGGAGTTTTATGAGGTATGCAGTGCGGAGTTCGCTGCTCCGCACGCAACGTCCAGCACTAATCCTACTGACAAAGGCTTACAGGTCGGTCAGCACCGCAGCGTTGCCTGTGCTGACGGGAGTGCTTCCGGCCGACCTGGAGGTCTGCCGTGCGGGACGAGTCGCGCAGGAGTGTTCCGGAGTGGTCGGCAGGGAGCGCAAGGCGGCAATCGGGAAGGTGAGGGCGGAGGTCGTTGGTCAGTGGCAGGAGCGTTGGCAATCTTCCGGAGACGGGAGAGAGCTGCATGCCTTCTTTCCGGACGTCACGGATCGTTTGGCAATGGGCTGGGTCGAACCCGACTACGTCACGTCACAGATCCTAACAGGGCATGGGAGTTTCAGGAGCCGCCTACACGCAATGGCGCTGTGCGACATTGCTAAATGCTATTGTGGGCTGGCGGATGAAACTCGGGACCATGTCCTGTGGGACTGCACTCTGTACGTTGACGAGAGGGAGGCAATGTTGGGGGACTGGTGCAGGGACGAAGCCGGTCCGGTATATCACAGGGAACTGGTCTCCAGTGTGGAGGGTTTTCGGCGGCTCAAAGCATTTGCCCGTAAATGGCACAGCAGGCGCAAAAACCTGGAGGCTGAGGAGCTGCACAGCTAGCAATGCTGAAGGGGCAGCTCGGGTGCGAAGCGCTGTCAGTGTAATGTGAATGCCCATATGGGGCGATTTGACATCGCATCAGACTGACAGTAACCTACTGATGGAGTCTTCAAAGCACCTTCTGGCAGTCTCACAACTGTCAGAGGGTGTCTCCTAATGGTCCGTATGCCGTAAGGCGGGTAGGACCAAAGTGGAGGAAGACGGGGGGGTGTCCCTATCTACTTCGTTATCTGTTGGACGGACGTGTTGTTGTGCTCCGCGATTTTAATAAATAAATTTAATTTGTTTATTGATATCGAGAGTACCGTGCTGAATTTCAGCTCTTACAGTTGCCTATTGATTGTTTAATACACGAACGATTCGTATTTGTGATTTTAATTAGTGAAATGGACACGTTGTTAGGTTAAGTGAAGTGAGTTGGACACGTTGTTTTAGGTTAGTTTCAGTGTTGTGCTTATGTGTAGTGTTGCGGGGAAGCCACACTGAAATTCAGTGATAGGCGACCAACTCCTCGAACAAGGTTAGTTTGATTGATACGCATTGTTGTTTTCGTTAAATTAGGTTAGAATCCACGCCCGCCACGTGCTTATTTTGAGGTTAACGTGCACGCGGTGTGGAGAAAATTTGTAGGTTAGGACAGCCGCGTGGTGCTATTGACACCTCGGATTGACATCTGTCAGTTGTCACCTGTCACTGTCATCTCCGGGTGACGGTTGTCAGTGTCACCTGTCAGTGTCGGTTGGAGTGACATATGACATTGCGGTGGTGTTGTCAGTCCATGGTAGAATAAATTATTTGGTAGTGGTAGAAAATTTTCGTTTCTACTATAACTTTAATTTAATTTTTGTTTTCCGATTGCTAGATCAGCATTAGTCGTTTTACTATTAGGGTTAGGTTGTGGCTAGTAAGTTTAGTTGGGTAGGTCATTTGCTAGGGTAAGTTAGGGTTGGATAGGGTTGATAGATGGCGAACGATGAGGATGGGGACGCGTTCCGCCAAGCGATAGACTTGGAGCTGTCGAAGCGGGAGGAGGAGCTGCGCTGCCTGGAGGAGTTGCGCCAGGGAGTTAGTTTCGCACCGAGGCGGTCCTTAATGCGCACGCCGCCGACCAGCTTCAGTGTGACCGCTGGGGCCATTCCCCCCATCAGGGAAGAGAGCATGCCTCCCGCTCCGGTTACTCCACCGGCCCAGTCGGCGAAGAGGCCGCTGACTTCCCCTCAGGAGGCTCAGGGCCCAATGAGGCGCAAAGTGGCTGCCAGAGAAGACGCGACGCCACCGATTAGCGGTATATTGACGGCCCCACCGGTCAGTCAATTGGTCTGCCAGGACTCGCCCGGCGCGGACTCCCCGCCGGAGGCCTCTAGTACCCCGGAGAAGCAAGGTTTGGCGGCCTGCAGTAGCATGGAACTGATTGACCAGGTCTATGCTGCTGTAAAAGGCATAAGCGGGGTGGCTAACGCCGCCAACAAGCTAAATATGAATGACAAAGGACTGATCTCGGGTTTTAGCCAGGATATCTTGGCGGTAGTGGCTGCGCCTTGCGGAAGCTGAGCATAAGGTTACCGCTATGAAGCTGAGGGTTGCCTCAATAGAGCTGCAGCAGGCCAGTGCAACCACAACTGGGACGGCAACCACAGTCAGGCCCGGATCGGCAAGGCCCACCTCTGGGGCGGGACTGAACGGGAGGAATGACTACGCAGCCATCCTTAAGCTTCCCAGAGGGAACGTTGAGATGGCTGTGGAGCAGCGCGGGCTAGCAGTGCTGTTCTACCCGAACAGCGAGGACATAAAATCATCAGAGGCCACACTGCAAGAGCTGCGGAGCAAAGTGCAACCAGGTCAGAACGGCATTCAGGTGCAGGGGGTGCGTAGAGTGGGTAACGCGGGTGTCGTCGTGCAAACGGCGTCGGCAATCGCCGCCCAGAAGCTGAAGGCAGCTGCCCCCTCTACACTAAGGGCTGCTGACCCAAAGTCTCGGAGGCCAATCGTGGCCCTGAGAAATCTCAGTGGGAACCCCAATGCGGAGGAGGTTCTCGAGGACTATTGTATTAACTTAAATTGTAATAACCACCTGTGGTGTTTACAGGGGGTTAACCCTCCGTTTATTGTTACTTGTTTACATCATCTTTCTATGTTGTACTATTTTGTTAGACTCAATTTTCAGTCGATTATTTACATTGCCTTGCTCTTAGCCATTATACTTTGTACTATTCTGTTAAATTAAATTTTCAGTAGATCATTTACCTTGCCTTTATACTTAATACTATTTGGAATCTACTCTAATAAAATTATTCTTTATTGAAGTGTTTGTTTTTATTTTTTGTAATCTCCGGGTTGAGCTAACCTTCCCCCGGGGAAAACACTGTTACACAGGTCACCCGAGTGCGGAAGGTGGGTAATGCGGGTGTGGTCGTGCAGACGACGTCGGAGGAGGGTGCAGCGCGGCTGAAAGAGGCAGTCCCACCAACACTGCGGGTCACAGAGCCCAAAAGAACAGCCTCTCGTCTGCCTTAATAGGATAGACGGCAACCCCTCATTTGAGGAAATTATCGGCACCCTTCACGAGCAGAATTATAAGAAGGACCAAAAGTGGCCGCTGGAACGGCTGCAGAAGGAGATGAAGGGTGCCTTTAAAAAGAACCGATCGCGCGGTGCAGCCGTAGCCGTGCTCGGCGGAGCTGCGCGAGTCACTGCTCCAGAAAGGACGAGTTTTCATCGTTTGGCAGGCGATCGAGGCTGTAGACTTCATTGATAACACGTGTTGCATCAAGTGCCAACAATACGGCCACCCGGAGCGCTACTGCAGGGCCACGGAGATCACGTGCGGACGATGCGGCGAAACGGGGCACCGGGACAAAGCATGCAAGGCGCCGACAACCTGCTGCGCAACATGCAGGCGCTTTAATCGGAAAGAGGCGACCACACACAAGACGGGTGCGCGAGACTGCCCCGCGCGCCTGCATGCCGAACAACGGAGCGTTGCTATGACAAACTATGGCTGAGTCCGTGCTGCGGGTTGGGCAGCTTAACCTCGCCCGTTCAGAGCTCGCCATTAAGGAGCTTCCCGCACTGGCTCGTGAACTGGGCCCCGTTATTGTCCTACTCCAAGAGCAGTACTCGCAGGCCCAGGGCATCACACAGTGCGGAGGGGAGCCGACGGCGGGCCTGTATATACGCCGGCGGGACGTTGCGTGTGCCGTTTTACAGCACTTCAGCAGCGAGTGCTGTCTCGTGGCGCATCTAGACGCCTGGGACTTGTACGTGGTCTCCGCGTACTTTAAGTACGGCGACCGTATAGACTCTCACCTGCATCACCTGGAGGGAGTGACCACGGCACTACGTCGAAAACGCATGGTTGTGTGTATGGACAGCAACACGCACTCGCCATTGTGGCACAGCTCGCCGCACCACTACACGGGATGGGGGCACGACGCGGAACACAGACGGACCGCTCTAGAGGCATTCTTCATGGCAAACATACTCACCATTCACAACACGGAAGGCCAACCATCCACATTCAGTGGCCCGAATGGTGAGTCAAATATTGACTTAACCCTGGCAGTGCGTAGCGTCCCTATATCCGGCTGGAAGGTCCATCGCGCAGCCAGTGCCAGCGACCACCGACTCATCACCTTCCAGGTTGGTGCAGACAATTTATTGTCTGTCTCGCAGCGCAGAGCCCCATGAAGAGCCGGTGCGTTTCCGTGACGTCGGGGTGGACTGGCCGCGCTTCTAACAGGTGGTCCATGCACGTATGGGAAGGGTTTCAATGTATAAGCCACCGAATGTCGTCTGTAAGGAATTTACGAGAGTTATTGTGGATGCAGCGTGTATGTGCCTAGGGGAAAGGATGACTGCGAAGGATACAAGGTATGAATGGTGGTGCCCCGAGCTTGATAAGCTGCGGAAAGCCCACAACAAATTGAGGGCCAAGTGGCAAGCAACAAGGAGGAACGGGGGCTTGCGAGAAGAAAGGGCGAAAACAGACTTTCATGAGGCGCGAGCGAGATACAGAAAGGCGATGGAGGGGGCGGAGCTCGACCACTTCAGGAAGATAGCCAAAGCCGGCAACTTGGACCCGTGGGGGTTGGCGTATCGTGCTGCCAGCGGCATACTGCGCCCGCTGTCGCGGGTCATTAATGGCACCAGGCTGGCTGAAGGATACGCCGACAGCGTGGGTGGCGCTGCTGCTGGCCTCCTAAGTGCGCTGTGTCCCGATGACGATTGTGGTAAGGATTCACCTTACCACACGCAGGTGCGAGTGGCCGCGTCGCTCACCCCGTCTGGCGGGGCTGCGATTCCTCTACCCCGTGGGGACCTGGGCCGAATAATTAGGAGCCTGCCGAACACCGCGCCAGGATTGGATGGCATCAGCGCGCGGATAATGAGGAGCGTATGGGCCGCTACACCTGCGGAATGCACAGCGGTGTAGGCCAAGTGTGTGGAAGAGGGTGTCTTCCCCGACGTGTGGAAAGATGGTCGGCTGCTTGTCCTGCCGAAGGGCAATGGCAAGGCCCCAACGGACCCGAAAGCCTACCGTCCGCTCCTCCCTGTTCTTGGCAAAATTTTAGAACGCATTATGTTACAGTGCGCCCCCCTGATCAGCAGCCAGATCTCCGACTCCCCAGCACGGATTCTCTCCAGGTAGGTCCCCGGTTACAGCACTTCGGGACATTCTGAGCTCAGCCAAAGGTACATCGAAGTACTGCCAGGCGATATTCCTGGACATCTCAGGCGCCTTCGACAATGCTTGGTGGCCCATGATCTTGACGAAAGCCAAGCGTGCGGGCTGCCCGCCTAACATCTTTAAGATGTTGGCGGACTACTTTGCGCGCCGCCGAGTTGGGTTATTCGTGGGCGGCCGAGTTAAGTGGAAGCTGTCTACCATGAGATGTCCACAAGGTTCGGTGCTGGGTCCCACTCTGTAGAATGTGCTGATGGACGACCTGCTTCGGTTACCACTACCCATCGGTGTCCGCATGGTGTGATCCGGATGACGTGACTATCCTGATCGAGGCCCAATCCCGCTCGGGGATAGAGGTAGCGGCTGCAGAGGCCTTAGTGTAGGTAACAGCGTGGGGCGCCCGGAACCGACTGGGGTTTTCCCCTGCTAAGTCCTCCATGATGACTATCAAGGGCAAACTCCAGAGGGCGCCGATCGTCAAAATTGCGGGGAACTCTATCAGGAGCGTCACGGCGACCACGGTGCTGGGGGTGGTACTCGATTCAAGTCAGTCCTACGCGCAGCATGCGGTATCGATAGGGGAGCGTGCGGCCAAGTGCTTCGGGAAGATGTCGCGGGTGTCGGCATCGTCCTGGGGCATTCGATATTCTGGACTCCGCATAGGGCACTTATATAGGGGCACTTTCGTAGCCACGATACCGTATGCTGCCGCGTCTTGGTACAGGAGAGCCACGCTCCACGTGGTACGCAGTGCGCTGCTCAGGGCGCAAAGGATGAGCCTAGTCCTTCTGACTAAGGCATACCAAACTACTAGTACGGCTGCGCTCGCGGTGCTGGGTGGGGTACTCCCGGGTGATCTGGAGGTGATCCGTGCAGGCAGGGTGGATGAGGTGCGCCAGGCCGCGGTCGAGGAACAGGTTGAGTTGAGTGTGCGGAAGCGTGTGTTAAGACGACGTACGCAAGAGATTTGGAATGAGACAGTTGACGCATGGCAGGTAAGATGGACGAATGAGGAAAAGGGACGCGACCTTTTCCGTTTCTTTCCTGATGTGGCGGTTAGGCTGAAGTCGCGCTGGGTTCAGCCGGACTATTGCTCGTCGCAGATCCTCACGGGACACGGATGTTTCAGGAAAAGACTGTGTGATATGATATGAAGACGAGGACCTACACCACGTGCTGTGGGTTTGCCCCCTGTATGAAGAGATGAGACAGCAGATGGTGAATGGGATCCACTGTGAGGTGGCGGGTCCGATCTACTACGGCAACCTCGTGAGTTCACCGGCGAACTTCAAGGTGCTACAGGATTTCGCGCGCAAGTGGCATGACGTCCGAGTCGAGATGGACCGCGAGCATCTATAGAAGCGTCGGCCCGACGACGATGTTCGTAACGTGTGCTGTGGGACCCCAGTTGGGGTCAGAAGCTCGTGGAGCACAAGTGACCGGACCCCTGGAGTAGCTAAGATAGGCGTGGAAGTTTAATTGCGCCAGTTAAGTAGAGGCCGCCCTACTGATCCAAAGGGAGAAGGCCAGGGACTGTATTTGTAGAGGACTCAAGCAACGTCTGCGGACCACAAGAACGCCAAGAGCTAGGCCCGCAGCCGTCTCCTCGAGATTCGACCCATATGACAAGATCGTCGGTGGGGCCATGGGAGTTGGTGGGATTGTCCCAATTTTCCGCGGGGTTTTCCGTGGGGTTTTCCGCGGGGTTTTCCGCGGTATTTCCCGCGAGGTTTTCCGCGAGGTTTTCCGCGAGGTTTTCCGTGAGGTTTTCCGTGGATCTTTCCGCGTGCCGCGGCATCTTTTGCGAGGTTTTCCGGGAAAATTTTCCGACAATTTTCCGGATAATTTGTGTGGTTTCCGCGAATCTCGATTGGATCCGTGTGGCACTGGGCGTCGACAGAGGTCTACTGGACGCGCTGCGCCCGCAGGTCCCTCCATTTGAGGTGAGTGGTCGCCGGCTGCACACTGCGCACGCTACAACATAGTAGTGTGAAGCCGGAGATATATCCCGTCGGGAAGCCACTTTTGTATCGGTTCGTGTAATAAACGTAAGTGTTCGTGTATCGTTAATTTTAATAGTCAAGTTAAGGCTGCGGTATGGCGGAGGAAGAGGACACGAGCCAGGATAGCTTCAGTCTCCTTGAGGCGGAAATGAGCAAGAAAGAGGCAGAAATGCAGGCGTTGGAGGAGCTCAGGAACGATATGGGATTCGCACCAAGGCAGTCGCTATTGCGGACCCCGCCCAGCACCTTCAGCACTCCTCCTGTTAGGGAGGAATTCCTGCCCCCCTCCGGTGGAAAGCGGCCCCTGGCCTCCCCCCAGGATGTGCAGGATGCTGTTAGGCGTAAAATTGGAGATTCTGGGGGATCAGTACCACCAATTGGAGGAATTCTCCTGGGATCACCGCCCCCCCCCAACATTACCGAAGCCATTACTGCCAACCACCACAACCACCACGGCCAACCCACCGGCAGGCTCAGGAGGAGAAAGTACTCCAGTCTCCATGGAGGACGGACTAGCGGCAATGGGGAAGACGGCACTTATTGATCAGGCGTCATGCATCAAAGGCATTAGCTCGGTTGCGAATGCCACAAACAAGCTCAACATGGCGGACAAAGGTTCGATCGCAAGCTACGGCCAAGATATCCTTGCGATAGTGGCAGCACTGAACATCAGGTTGGCCGAGGCAGAGCATGAAGTGACAGCAATGAAGTTGAAGGTTGCCTCTATTGAACTAAGGATGGCCGCAGTCTCCAGTGTGGCACCACGTGCTCCGTTACTGGAATCTGCCGCTCCTGTTAGTCAGCGTATGGACTATGCGGGCATTCTGAAACTCCCAAAGGGAAAACCAGAGATGAGGGTGCAGCAAAAGGGTCCGGTGGTGCTCTTCTACCCAAACAGTGAAGAGATTAGGCCAGCTGTGGAGGAGGCTCTGTTCCCCGGAACACCAGGGGTGGCAACAATAATGCCAAGGGACACCCCTACATTTGCCACAGCTCGAGACACACACCGAATAGTTAGTTAAAAGGCAAGGTTATATTCAGTCGGTGCAGTATACCCACATAATTTTTAATTTTTTCAAATTGTCATTTTTTCTGCTTTGTTTTACACTGTTGCCATCCGAATATTGTATTCTGTCTATGCACCTTTCTTCTTCTTAGTATCTATGTCTATCATTCTAGTGCGTCTTGTGTTTGTGGCAAATAAATGTTTTTTCTTTCTTTCTTTCTATAGCTGGCACTGCTGAAGGTTCGGAGTCGGTGCGTTCTCCGGAAGTGCGGGAACCATCCCCCGAAGTCGTGCCAGCCTCTGCCATCCTGCCTACCCGGAACCTGCCCGTAGCACCAGACCACAACAGAATCGTGGAGGACCTCTTGGACGGGGCCAAAGCGAGGATGGCGCGGGGTGCTGGTGGCAGGGGACGTAGGAGGCGGCGGACAATTGGTGATGGACAAGAGCCGGCGAAGACCCAAGCTGCATCAGCCAGACTGTCCGCGCGTAAGCGGCGCAGAATGGAGTACGCTAGGGTGCAGGAGCTGTATAGGTCTTGTAGGTCCAGAGCCGCTGCAGAGGTCATTGTTGGCCAGAGCCGGGGTGACAAACATAGCCTCTCTGAAATGGAAGCCTACTGGTGACCATTGATGGAGGCTGTGTCTGACGCCCCGGGACCCACACCGGAGGCTTTGCGCACAGAGCAGTACGGGGGTTGCCGAGACTACACGCAGCTGTGGACGCCTTTTACCTCGGAAGAAGTAAAGGTGTGCCGCGAGGATAACAAATCCGCTCCGGGCCCTGACGGAATTCTCCCAGGGGCTTGGAATACGGTTCCTGCTGAGACCCAGGCCGAAATATTCACCGCATGGATGATGGCTGGCGAGGTCCCTGAACGACTTAGGAGCTGCCGTACGGTCTTTGTGCCAAAGTCAGAGAATCCGGCATGTCCTGCTGAGTACCGACCGATATCCATCGCATCGGTGCCCCTTAGGCATATGCACTCGGCTTTGGCGAGAAGGCTTGAGGCGGGCTGCCCTCCCGAAGCACGACAGCGCGGATTTATCCGTGCCGACGGCACACTCAAGAATTCGGCTGTGCTGGACGCGGTGCTGGGAGACTGCAGGAAGAAGCTGCGTGAATGCCATGTTGCAGTGCTGGATTTTGACAAGGCGTTTGATACAGTGTCGCATGCGGCGCTTGTCGATCTGCTGAGGAAAAGAGACCTGCCTGTGGGGTTCTGCAGTTACGTTTCGAGGCTGTATGACACTTCCGAGACTATCTTGGTTGTGAATGGAGCCCGCAGCGGTCCAGCAAGAGTCGGTCAGGGAGTTCGCCAGGGAGACACCCGTTGTCACCAGTGAGTGATCTTCAACATGGTAATGGATGTGATTTTGGCAACCCTTCCGAGGAAAGTCGGCTATAGGTTAGAGACTGAGCGAGTATCAAGCTCTGGCCTATGCTGACGACCTAGTCCTGCTTGCAATCGATATTACCAAAATTAAAAGAGCGCTGCAGTGACTTGTACTAAACGATCACTTGTATTCCTATATTCGGCTTAATTATAACACTATTACACAGGAGATGAATGATAACGTTTTTGAAGCAATAGTATCGCAATCTGATTCGTTGCCAGTAATAATAGAAGATAATGCTTTCAAACCAATTGGCAATTAAAAGTGTATTTTGCGAGGTACCTTCCACCAAGGAAGTAAAAAATTTAACGAAGACTCCAGAGGACGTCAATGTACTGCAAATGCAGCTGCAGCTATTGCATATACTACAACCAAACATATCAATGCATGCATGGCAAACATCTGATTTGGATCGCATTCTTCTTGCAGGCAATACCTTGGGGCTTAATTCTCGTCCCGAATTTCTTAACACTGAAGAATTATTGCCGTTACTTACAATAGCTGGTAATAATTTCCATTTACAAGTTGTACTAGATGTGGTGATTGGAGTGATAAAGCCGAATAAACCATCTGAGGTATAGCAAGGTTACTATAACAGTTTAGATGCAGGTATAGAATTTTTCTTTTCCATGCATGAAAAAGGAATAATTACATGTCAAACCGCATATTCTGTCGCTATAATAATATTTAATAACAAATTCTATATATTTGACTAGCGGCCCGTCCCGACTTCGTTCGGGTACAAATTAGCCGGTAGATACTTTTTAATTTTCATCAATTCCTGACCTCTTACAAATCGTTCGGCTTCAAAAAATACGGACTCTCATATAACTATTTCATCCGCTTAGAGGTTGAATTTCGAAAAACACGAAACCGATTTGGTTTTTAATTTTAACCAAAAGCTTAAATACAAAATTTTACGTTTCTAAATTCTAAAACATTTTTCACTCCTTTATCGCCCCTTTGGGGGATGAATTACCAAAAAAGCAGAAACACGTTTCTTTATTTCTAACCAAAAGCCTAAATCTCAATTTTCACGTCTCTCACTTCAAAAACAATTTTCACCCCTATTTCGCCCCTTTAGGGGACGAATTTTCAAAAACGCGGTGACACGTTTTCCTTTATTTCTAACCAAAAGCATAAATCTCAATTTTCACGTTTCTCACTTCAAAAACAATTTTCACCCCTATTTCGGCCCTTTAGGGGATGAATTTCCAATAACGCGGTAACACATGTTTCTTTATTTCTAACCAAAAGCCTAAATCTCAATTTTCACGTCTCTCGCTTCAAAAACAATTTTCACCCCTATTTCGCCCCTTTAGGGGATGAATTTCCAATAACGCGGTAACATGTGTTTCTTTATTTCTAACCAAAAGCCTAAATCTCAATTTTCACGTTTCTAACTTCAAAAACAATTTTTACCCCTATTTCGCCCCTTTAGGGGATGAATTTCCAAAAATGCGGTAACATGTGTTTCTTTATTTGTAACCAAAAGCCTAAATCTCAATTTTCACGTTTCTCACTTCAAAAACAATTCTCACCCCTATTTCGCCCCTTTAGGGGATGAATTTCCAATAACGCGGTAACACCTATTTCTTTATTTCTAACCAAAAGCCTAAATCTCAATTTTCACGTTTCTCACTTCAAAAACAATTTTCACCCCTATTTTGGCCCTTTAGGGGATGAATTTCCAAAAACGCGGTATCAGGTGTTTCTTTATTTCTAACCAAAAGCCTAAATCTCAATTTTCACGTTTCTAACTGCAAAAACAATTTTCACCCCTATTTCGCCCCTTTAGGGGATGAATTTCCAAAAACGCGGTATCACGTGTTTCTTTATTTCTAACCAAAAGCCTAAATATCAATTTTCACGTCTCTCACTTCAAAAACAATTTTCACCCCTATTTCGCCCCTTTAGGGGATGAATTTCCAAAACCGCGGTAACACGTGTTTCTTTATTTCTAATCAAAAGCCTAAATCTCAATTTTCATGTTTCGCACTTCAAAAATAATTTTCACCCCTATTTCGACCCTTTAGCGGATGAATTTCCAAAAACGCAGTAACACGTGTTTCTTTATTTCTAACCAAAAGCGTAAATTTCAATTTTCACGTTTCGCACTTCAAAAACAATTTTCACCCCTATTTCACCCCTACAGGGGATGAATTTTCAAAAACGTGGTGTCATGTGTTTCTTTATTTCTAACCAAAAGCCTAAATCTCAATTTTCACGTTTCTCACTTCAAAAACAATTTTCACCCCTATTTCGCCCCTATAAGGGATGAATTTCCAAAAACGCGGTGTCACGTGTTTCTTTATTTCTTACCAAAAGCCTAAATCTCAATTTTCACGTTTCTAACTTCAAAAACAATTTTTACCCCTATTTCGCCCCTTTAGGGGATGAATTTCCAAAAACGCGGTAACACGTGTTTCTTTATTTGTAACCAAAAGCCTAAATCTCAATTTTCACGCTTCTCACTTCAAAAACAATTTTCACCCCTATTTCGCCCCTTTAGGGGATGAATTTCCAAAAACGCGGTATCACGTGTTTCTTTATTTCTAACCAAAAGCCTAAATCTCAATTTTCACGTTTCTAACTGCAAAAACAATTTTCACCCCTATTTCGCCCCTTTAGGGGATGAATTTCCAATAACGCTGTAACACGTGTTTCTTTATTTCTAACCAAAAGCCGAAACACCAATTCTCACGTTTCTCACTTCAAAAACAATCCCAATATTCACGTTTTACACTTCAAAAATAATTTTCACCCCTAAAGGTTAAAGATTATCCCCTATTATCCACGAGTCCTCACTTGAAGATGTTGCCTCATTCATAACAAAGTACATTACTTGTGCTATACCGGATAGAAACATTTCACCTACTTTGTACAAAAGAGTCACATCATATCAAATACATAAACACAATAGCTACTGCATGCGAAAAAAAAAGACTAGAAAAGGGTTTGTGTCAGTCTGTCGATTTGGGTTTCCGCGCCCAATCACAGAAGCCATTAGCATTAGAGACATCGTTGAATCAATAGCTGCAAGAAAAACACTATCCCCTAATAATCGGCTTTACAATATCGTCCGGAAGAAAGAGTGGTCAATGGTTAATGATTACAATCCTGCAATTTTGCTAGCATGGAATGGGAATACCGACATTCAATACGTTGGCGAAAAAACAGCTATCTTGAATTATTACGTCACAAAATACACAACCAAAAGTGAAAAAACCCACACAACTGATTTATTCGAAGATTTGAACTCAACAAAATCCTTAAGAAGCCGCTTATTTAATATTGGACTTAGAGGGTTGTCTAATAGAGAGTGTGGAGCCCTTGAAGCAAGTGATACATTGCTTGGCATTCCTCTGTACGGCACTGACCCAAATACAACAATTCGATGGCTTGTCGTAAATATTTATCAAAACCGACGCGTTAAATCTAAGACTGACATGATGATGCTTGAACCAGAGTCTACTGATATATATTATGAGTCTTGGATTGATGACTATTACCCAAATAGGCCTAAAGAGTTAGAGCCAATTAATTTATACAGTTTTGCCCAAAATTACGACATTGTTAGATCACGTCCAGTTTCTACCAAAGTTGAGTATTATGAGTTACATGACGGCAAAAAATTCTTAAAAAGGAGGTATAGACCATATTTGATTAATCACTATTTGTACGACGTAGAGCAGACACCAGAAAAATACTTTTTCTCATTGCTTCTCTTGTTTAAACCATGGCGCTCCCTGGATGAACTTAAGATGGGATGTGAAACTTACACGGAGGCTTTTAACGTATCAAAAGATGATCTCAAAGAGGGAGTCGACTATGGTAACGCAAGATTAGAATCGAGGTACAAGATGGAGAAAGCTTTTGAAATGATAGAAGTAAAAGTTGCCGAAATAAACCAGCACAAAGAAAACGTTGATGATGACGAGGGCCCCGAAAACCCATTACATTTTGAAGCTTTAGAGGCAGTTAATGCAATGGATGACTTTCAACGAATCAACCTAGCAGAAGATAAGCAGTCTGATGAAAATATTGAAAGTATGATCGCAAAGCTTAACGTTGATCAAAAGAGAGTGTTTGCAATGGTAACAAAAACAATAAATAACGCTAATGATAACGGTAATATTCTACGTTGCTTTGTAAGTGGAACTGGTGGCACTGGCAAAAGCTTTTTAATAAAAACTATAAAAGCCTGGGTACAAAGCTTCTTAAATAAAAAAGTCGCTATTAGTGCTCCTACAGGAATAGCTGCATTCAATGTGAATGGCTTGACTATACATCGTCTCTTGCAGCTACCTGTAGAGCACAAGCAAACCCCTCAATACAAACCACTTTCTGACGAAGTCCTTCAGGTGTTGAGATCAGATTTGAAAGATGTAGTGTTGTTTATAATAGATGAAGTGTCAATGATATCCAATGTTACACTAACGTATATTCATTTACGCTTGTCTGAAATATTTGATAGCGGGGAAGACGAAAATGGGTGGTTTGGAAAAAAACACATGTTAGTTTTCGGAGATCTCTTACAACTGCCGCCAGTAAGAGAAAGTTCTCCTTTTACCAAACTGACTGTCGCCGAAACTCATAAACTCTTAGGTTCTCTGAGTATGCCTAATCTATGGGCTGAGTTATTTAACTATGACGAACTCACTATCAACATGAGACAGCTTGTTAAGATTTCCGAACGTCGCGCACCCACACCAACGCAAGCGCAGCACTACGCGTCGCCGCCATCTTTTTCTCAACAAGAGATCACCGCACAACGCATTTATCATGAAGCACATTTTTGTAATTTCATAAGTAAATTTATACCTCAAGAATCGAAGACTTTCAATTATCCATATGGTCCTTCGAACCGATGCAACACCGGCTGCAAAATATGGTCAGAGTGTCATCCTGATTCATCAAGATTCAACATAGAATATATTGACAAGACAAAAAAGTCATTGGCGATCAAGAGGTTAAATGGCAGTGAGTTCGTTCCAATATAATTTCCTATCCTATTCATATTTGTAATCCATAATCCTGTGTGTGCTTCATAAATTCAAATAGGTACCCACCTACATTTCAATAGTAGCCGGCGATCGGCGCTTGATCCAAGGTGACGCCACGTTGCTTACATTTAGGTTAGGTTAGGTACGTATAATACTTACCTTACCAAGTACACATCTTATTGTGTACAAAGTCAATAAGTACATAGATAAATCTATCCGCAGTATATTTCTTGTCACATTGTGATGGATATCAAGGTATTTATTAAGAAAAGGGCAAGCTTTAAATCAAAGCTCACTCAATTCAAAACATATTTAGATGGATTACTCAGTAGTTGCACTTCCCTTAGTAGTATTCAAGTAAGCGAATTAAAAATTCGCCTTTCCAAGTTAGAGGATTTGTATTCGGAATATGATAGTGTACAAACTGAAATAGAAAATATATGTGATGTTGCAGACGAGCAGTTCAAGGAGAGAGAGATGTTTGAAAGTCAGTACTACAACTCCATAGCCACTGCCCGGGATGCATTGGACAGACAGGTCACTGCGTGCAATGCAGCTGTAGCAACAGCCGGCAGCTATACTTCGGTAGCAGGTTTGGATGCAGCCCTCGCAGGTGATACCAGACTTAAGTTGCCTACTATACACTTACCTGCCTTTGCTGGACGCTATCAAGATTGGCTGGAATTCCATGATAAATTCACTTCGTTGATACATGCAAATAACACTATTCCTAAAATAAACAAATTCCACTACTTACGTGCAGCCTTGAAAGAGAGTGCAGCTTGCATCATACAATCGCTTGAATTCTCTGGTGACAATTATGACATTGCTTGGCAATTACTGTGTGAACGCTACAATAATAGCAGACTTCTCATGAATAACCATATACAATCTATCTTTAATATTAACACAATTCCAAAGGAATCGGCTAAAGCTTTAAGAAATTTAATAGATACAGTTAACAAAAACTTGCGTGCTTTAAAAACACTTAAATTGCCTATTGAGCACTGGGACGTGATAGTCATTCACATTGTTTGCAATAAGCTGGACCACATCACAATGCGTGAGTGGAAGAAACAACGCAGCCAGTCCAAACAAGACATTCCTTCACTAACAGACTTTATTGATTTCTTAAAGGGCCGTGCAGACTTATTGGAAACAATTGAGGAGGCAACTGTAAGCAACCGTAAGCACAGTGACACCAAGCATAGTGACACCAAGCATGGTGACACTACTCGCACACATAAAACATTATTAACAGATTCAAACACACAAGGTCAGAGATATAAATATCAGTGGCGTGCCTAGGGGTTGACTATAGGGCATGCCCGACAAACCTACTGGACTATAATATATTATGTGTGCGTGTCTTAAAATATGAGTTCCTTTTATAGTCAGTTTATTTCACTCAATTTAACGACATCTAGCGACACGCTCACACGGTTTTATAGATTTGTTGTAGTTTACATGAATTGATAATAGATGGCAGTATAATTCCTCATACATGTAATAAACAATTTACGCCATCTAATTAAATCATTATAAAAATATAAATAAAGATATTTAGTTGAAACCGAATTCATTAAAAATAGAAAAGGCACCTACCCAGTTCACTTTTAAAGTTTCTACCTTTCCGACTGCGTCAATGATTTAACTTTAACCTCACTTATAGAACCCGGTTAAATTTAAGCATTTGAATGACAACTATACACACATCTTTGGGATTATTATTTTGTTAAACACAGCGAGATATTTCTCTTAAAATCACGGTGAAAATGTAATCTACTAATAAGAGCAACAGCTGAACACTTTATAAACCATCACAAAGAACAAACAATTAATACGTTTGTTTCCGCAGTCATTTTCTTCATCACAACATAAATGTTATATCTCTAAATCATGGCAAATACTACACAAAAATAACGATATGAAATTGCAACACCAATATTTCGTTCAAAACAAAAATACATCTGAAGTATGCAACAGAACGTTAACTCAACTCCAACTGCTCCAACTTCACAGGAATGCATGCAGGGCTTTTTCCTAGTACAAATTGGACCTTATCTATAGGAGATCTATAGATGTAATGTCACTAGTTTTGTTCTGCGCTAGAGCGAGAGGTCGGGGTTAAATGAGGTCAGCAAAAGCCCGAATCTGAAAGCGCAAGTGCGAGCGTGACGCATGACTCTACTCTTTTCGTTCGAAATATTGTTATAGGGTGAATGTATTACTGGCGGGCGAGTCGCGACATTTGGCGCGCAATATTTAAAATATTATTTGATCACGCGAATGAATAAGTTCGTTTCGGATTAGGGCATGCCGGGCTTTTGGGCTTGTATGGAGGTACCGCCACTGATAAATATCCATGTCCTCTCTGTAAAAATAAACATCCAATCTTCCATTGTCATAATAGATGACCTTTACGTAGGCAATTTGGACATAAGTTTAATGTTCCCACCTGCTCTATTCTCTTATCAACAGGCAAAGACTCAAAATCAAAGCTCATGCCAATTTGATCATTGCAACTTATGCTCAAAAAAGCATAACACATTATTACACAAAGATGAGCCAAAACAATTAGATAGTACACCTGCTTCAAACAGCAGTATAGCATTGTCTATCTCACACAAACAAATGCAAACAGAAAATAATATTCATAAATCTCTTTCATCAATAAGTACAAACTTAGTACTTCTATCAACAGCTGTTATAAACGTCAGCAGTTATAATGGTAAAACATTCAAAATAAGGGTACTGTTAGATAACGGTTCTACCTCCAGCTTTATTACTGAAGCATTATGCAATAAACTCAACTTACAAACATTTTCAACTAGCACTAAAGTTGAAGGGTTGGGTAATCAATCATCACATATCACACAACGTTGTGATGTCTCAATATCATCATGTTATGATCATACATACAAAACCGACATTAGTTGTTTTGTTGTGCCAAAAATAACTCACCTTTTGCCGGTCACACAAATAGATTATTTCACACTTAAAATACCAAACAACATTCAGTTAGCTGACCCAACATTTTATTCACCAGCAGAGGTTGATATGCTGTTGGGTGCAGACATCTTCTGGGACATCCTAGGGAATGAACGCATATCATTGGGTAAAACAAAACCAACACTAAATGAAACAAAATTAGGTTGGCTAGTGTCAGGTGCTATACACCTAAAATATACAAATTTAAACAATCACAGTGTTCACTGTCATCATATTCAAGAAAACAATCTCAATGATCAACTCACTAGGTTTTTCGAACTTGAGACTGTTGCACCCATTTATGGCAATATGTCAAAGACACAACATGAATGTGAGCAATCATTCATACAAAACACTATTCGTCAAGAAGATGGTCGGTTCATTACCACCATACCATTACACAAATCACCTGACTGTTTAGGTGACTCATATTCATTAGCTGAAAGAAGATTCTTGTCACTTGAACGTAAGTTCAAGCGAGAACCTGCTTTCAAACAATTATATTCAGAATTTATTCAAGAATACATAGATTTTGGTCACATGACTGAAAACATAAACCCAGAAAACAACAAAATAAACAATTACTTACCTCACCATGGGGTCTTGAGAAAGACTAGTCTCACTACAAAATTGCGTGTGGTATTTGATGCATCAGCAGTCACAACATCTGGGTTGTCATTCAATTGTATTCAACATGTCGGTCCCACTGTGCAGAGTGATCTCATAAGTATTCTAATAAGATTTAGACAACACAGGTTTGTGGTGACTGCCGACATTGAAAAAATGTATAGAATGGTGTTGATTCAAGAAAATCAACGCAATTTACAACAAATACTGTGGCGTTTCACACCCACAGAGCAACTCAAGCATTATACTCTTAACACAGTCACATATGGCACTGCATCTGCACCCTATTTAGCAACACGGTGTATTACAGAACTTGGAAAAATATGTGATGATAATGATGTTAGGGAGACCATAATTCATGACTTCTATGTCGACGATCTCATATCGGGACATGAGAATGTAGCTCAATTAATACAAATCTGCAAGGGTGTTATTCACCAATTAAAAGGAGCTCAGTTTCACCTCCGTAAGTGGCACTCAAATTGTGCACATATTCTTGACCAACTACATGGTAACACTACAGCTGATAAGGACACATTCCTTAATCTTAGTAAAAATGAACAATCTAAAACTCTTGGATTATTATGGGCTTGTCATGATGACAACTTGATATTTTCAGTCAGTGATATTAAACAAATACACACTATTTCTAAAAGAACAATATTATCAACAATAGCTCAAATATTTGATCCATTAGGTTTAATCAATCCAACTATATTACAAGCAAAGTTAATTCTTCAGAAGTTGTGGTCACTTAATGTGGTATGGGATGAAACAATACCCGCAGACTTATCAAAACAATGGTTAAGTTTTAGTCATTCTCTTAACTTTATTAATCAAACTAGAGGTCGCGCGCTGCGCGGGCCGCGAGCGGCCCGCGAGGTGGTTTTAGGTGGAGGTTGTAACATGACGTAAAATAAATATGATATTTGGTTTTGTATGGCAGCCATGTTTTTTTGTATGGAAGCCATCTTTTTTTCACCGGCTCTTCAAACGGCCCAGGGTAATTGACATTTTTAGTTCCGGCGATATAGGTTTGCGACTTGTAATTTTCGAGATCCGTAGGGCAGTTCCAGGCACCGTTCCACTTTCAGGTCATTTCTCACTGGACCTCTATACGACTGTCATACATGACTTTTACCCCTCTGCGGTTCCTTCTCGGAGAACAATTGCTCCAAAAGAAGCGTTTGTATGGCGGCCATATTGAAAAATGACGGAAAAAAAATGTTGGCTCCGGATTATGAATACGAGCCGCCGAAAACCTCAGGACGTCAATTTTCAGCCAGATTAGACCATAATTTTTTAAACCGCTATTTCGAAGCCGCCATCTTGGATTTTTACTACTTACTACTTTGACTTTGACTTTGACTTTGACTTTGACTTTGACTTTGACTTTGACTTTGACTTTGACTTTGACTTTGACTTTGACTTTGACTTTGACTTTGACTTTGACTTTGACTTTGACTTTGACTTTGACTTTGACTTTGACTTTGACTTTGACTTTGACTTTGACTTTGACTTTGACTTTGACTTTGACTTTGACTTTGACTTTGACTTTGACTTTGACTTTGACTTTGACTTTGACTTTGACTTTGACTTTGACTTTGACTTTGACTTTGACTTTGACTTTGACTTTGACTTTGACTTTGACTTTGACTTTGACTTTGACTTTGACTTCGACATCGACTTTGACTTTATTTTTCGTTTTCTTCCCAGCAGACCCTTTCATTTGATACCCATATCATGATGGTAGATAAGAAAATTTTGTCTACCATCTTGGGGCGTCCGCCATATTGAATTAAGTGTAACGTTATTTTAGTTTCGTACTACTCTTCTCAGCAAACCCTTTCATTTGATACCCATATCATGGTAGTGCATAATACATAAATAGTCCGCCATATTGGATTTAGAATGACGTCAGTTATCTAACTGTATTGTCATCCTAACGTGTGCAAAATCTCACCTGAATCGGAAACCGCGAAGTGGGTCAAATTTAACTTCCAAGATTTTCTTACATAGTTACAGGTTAATTTAATAAAAGCGTGTTATTAAGCGTTTATATGGCAGCCATGTTTTTTTGTATGAAAGCCATCTTTTTTTTACCAGCTCGTCAATCGACCCAAGGTCCTACACATTTTTAGTTCGGGCAGTACGGGTGTGCGACTTCTTATTTTGGAGATCCGTGGGGCAGTTCCGGTCAGCGTTCCACTTTCAGGTCATTTCGGACTTTTCCTGAACTCATAGGACCCCCTTCTATACGACTCCTATACATGAGTTTTACCCCCGAAGGCTCCTTCTGGGAGAACAATTGAGTGAAAATCCAAAATGAACACTTGTATGGCGGCCATGTTATTTTGTATGGAAGCCATCTTTTTTCACCGGCTCGTCGATCGGCCCAGGGTCTTTGACATCTTTAGTTCCGGCACAGTGGGTGTGCGACTTGCCACTTTCGAGATCCGTAGGGCAGTTCCGGTCAGCGTTCCACTTTCATGTCATTTCTGACTTTTCCTAAACTCACAAGACCTCCCTCTATACGACTCCCATACATCACTTTTACCCCCCGCGGCTCCTTCCGGGAGAACAAATGCTCCAAAAGATGCGTTTGTATGGCGGCCATATTGAAAAATGGCGGAAAAAAAAGTTGACCCCGGATTATGAATCGGTGTCTCTGAAAACCCCCGGACGCCAATTTTCAGCCAGCTCGGATCAACTTTTATTCGGCCGCCATTTTGAATCCGCCATCTTGGATTTTTATGACCCCCACCGGAAAGCCCCCTCCATCCTTTATGAAATTGGTTCGAGCATCCCCCCGCTATCTCTAACGGTTTCGCAACGGTGAGCGTTTGAATTTTGTATGGCGGCCATGTTTTTTTGTATGGAAGCCATCTTTTTTTCACCGGCTCGACGATCGACCCAAGGTTCTGGACATTTTTAGTTGCGGCACTATCGGTCTGTGATTTGCCATTTTCGAGATCCGTAGGGCTGTTCCGGTCAGCGTTCCACTTTCAGGTCATTTCCGACTTTTCCTGAACTCACTGGACCTCTCTCTATATGACTCCCATACATGACTTTTACCCCCCGCGGCTCCATCCGGGAGAACAATTGCTCCAAAAGATGCGTTTGTATGGCGGCCATATTGAAAAATGGCGGAAAATAAAAGTCGACCACGGATTATGAATCGGTGTCCCCGAAAACCCCCGGACGCCAATTTTCAGCCAGCTCGGAGCAACTTATTTTTCGGCCGCCATTTTGGATCCGCCATCTTGGATTTTTATGACCACCACCGGAAAGCCCCCTCCATCCTCTATGAAAATGGTTCGAGCACCCCCCCGCTATCTCCAACGGTTTCGGAACGGTGAGCGTTTCAATTTTGTATGGCCGCCATTTTTTTTGTATGGAAGCCATCTTTTTTTCACCGGCTCGTCAAACGGCCCAAGGTCCTCGACATTTTTAGTTCCAGCACTATAGGTCTGCGACTTTTCGTTCTTGAGATCCGTAGGGCAGTTCCGGTCAGTGTTCCACTTTCAGGTCATTTCGGACTTTTCCTAAACTCACAGGAACCCCCTCTATACGACTCCCATACATCACTTTTACCCCCCACGGCTCCTTCTGGGAGATCAATTGGGTCAAAATCCGAAATGAACACTTGTATGGCGGCCATATTGAAAAATGGCGGAAAAAAAAAATTTATCCCGGATTATGAATCGGTGCCCCCGAAAACCCCCGGACGCCAATTTTCAGCCGCCTCGGACCATATTTTTTTTTGGCCGCCATTTTGAATCCGCCATCTTGGATTTTTATGACCCCCACCGGAAAGCCCCCGTCGTCCTCTATGACATTTGGTCGAGCACCCCCCCGCTATCTCCAACGGTTTCGGAACGGTGAGCGTTTCCATTTTGTATGGCCGCCATCTTTTTTTGTATGGAAGCCATCTTTTTTTCACCGGCTCGTCAATCGACCCAGGGTCCTCGACATCTTTAGTTCCAGCAGTATGGGTGTGCGACTTGTAATTTTCGAGATCCGTAGGGCAGTTCCGGTCAGCGTTCCACTTTCAGGTCATTTCGGATTTTTCCCGGACTCACTGGACCTCAAGGTTTATGACTTTATGTATGACTTGTACCCCCCACGGCTCCATCTGGGAGAACAATTATGTCAATCAGTGAGTCAGTGAGTCAGTGGTAATCGAGCTTTATATATTAGTGATTAAGATCCCAAGACATGTAGTATGTAATGACTTCATTAGGATAGAAATACATGCGTTTTCAGATGCATCCAATCATGCTCACAGTGCTTGCATATATCTGAGATCTTTGTCAAACAACAGCAAACCTGTATGTAAACTTGTAGTTGCTAAAAGTAGATTAAATCAGTTAAAGCCAGCTCTGACAACACCACGTGCTGAGTTGTGTGGAGCGCTGCTCGCAGCGCGGCTGGCAAATAAAGTGAAACAGGCTCTGCGATTACATATAGATTCCTGCACCTATTGGACTGATTCAACCATAGTACTTGGTTGGATTAAGGGTTCCAATCAGCACTTATTCAAAACATTTGTTTTAAACCGAATAAATGAAATTATTGAATACACTGATCCTAATTCATGGCGACATGTGCCTACAGACCTGAATCCAGCAGACATTGGTTCAAGAGGGCTTGAGGCATCTAAATTACAAACATGCAAGTTATGGTGGAATGGTCCATCTTTCTTATTACAAGATATGTGTAACTGGCCACAAGGTCCTTTAGTTACAAATGATAGTGACTTATCAGAAGTTAAGGTACAGTGTCAGGTTAATTTCCAACACAATAACTCACAAACAACTTCATCATTCATTCATAATTATTCAAACTTTACACATTTGCAAAGAGTCACTGCTAACATACTAAGATTTATACACAACTGTCGCAACCCAAATACAAAATACACTAACTGCTTATCAAAAAATGAATTAAATTCAGCTATTTATTCATTGTGTAAAATATCTCAATTGGATTCATTTCCACTAGAGTACCATACGTTATCTAACGGTTCTGAATTAACATTCTTTGATAAGGAAAATGGTGTTATAAGGGTAGGTGGTCGATTATCTAACTCGAACTACGATTATGATACAAAACACCCCATATTACTTCATTCATCTCATCATATTACCCAAATCATTTTCAATTATTATCATAGAATTTTATTACATGCTGGGCCACAGCTTTTATTAGCTACAATACGACATAAATACTGGGCTGTGGGTGGACGTAACCTAGCTCGGAAAACAGTAAGCAAATGCATTAAATGCATAAGATTCTCAGGCAAGACATATCAACCAATAATGGGAAATCTTCCCAAGGAACGTGTTCACAGTGAATTTCCATTTCTTAATACAGCTGTTGATTATGCTGGTCCAATAATGATAGCGACCAGAAAGGGTAGAGGATGTAAACATATAAAGGCATACATATGTGTATTTGTTTGTCTCGCTGTGAGGGCTGTACACATAGAACTTGTCACTGACATGTCTAAAGAATGTTTCCTTGCTGCACTTAACAGATTCATTGCACGCAGGGGCCGTCCTGCTAATGTATTCTCTGACAATGGTACAAATTTTGTTGGAGCATTTAATGAGTTATCAAAATTTTTAAAACAATGTAACGAAGATATCAGTTCTTACGCTTCTCAACATTCCATAAATTTCAAATTCTCACCTGCTTATAGCCTCCATTTCAATGGCCTTGCAGAGGGCGCTGTTAAGTCAATAAAACATCATTTAAAGAGAGTTCTTTTAATGGCATACTTAACTTATGAAGAGATGAACACCTTGCTAGTGCAAATTGAAGCCATACTTAATTCCAGGCCTATCACTCCACTATCCTCGGATCCAAATGACCTAGTTCCTCTCACTCCTGCCCATTTCTTAATTGGACGGACATTGACTCTGCTTCCCTCTCATCAAGCACATGCTCAGGCACTGCATGTATTGCCACGCTACCAACGAGTTCAGGAAATAAAGGGCCATTTTTGGAACAGATATTATAAGGAATATATTTCAGAACTGCAGCGGCGTTACAAATGGCGCAAGAACTACAAAGATTTACACCAAGGCGATATGGTGATCATAAAGGACGACAAGCTACCGCCAAACCGGTGGTTGATTGGGCGTGTCATCAGCCTGTACCCAGGGACGGATGGAGTCGCCCGAGTTGCAGATGTCCTGAAGACCACAGGAACAGTAAGAAGAGCATTCAACCGCCTGTGTCCATTGATACCCTTGGAACTGGATGTTCCAAAGGGGGGAGCATGTTAAGATTTCCGAACGTCGCGCACCCACACCAACGCAAGCGCAGCACTACGCGTCGCCGCCATCTTTTTCTCATCAAGAGATCACCGCACAACGCATTTATCATGAAGCACATTTTTGTAATTTCATAAGTAAATTTATACCTCAAGAATCGAAGACTTTCAATTATCCACAGCTCAATGACTCTAACTTCGTTGAAATGTTAAATAGAATAAGATTAGGTGTTACTTTACAAAAAGACCGTGATTTATTAACTAATCGATTAATTACTCTTAATTCTCATTCCAATGAAAACAGATTACGTGAAATTATCCAATATTTATCGAATCTTCCTGATGATACAGTTTGCTTATTACCTACCAAAAATATGTGCCAACAATTAAACAGTGCTATGCTTAATTCCCTTCCCACTCCCGAAATACAACTTACTGCCAGAGATAGTATAAATTGTCCGAAACATTTATCGAAAAGGGCTCGCGAATGCATAAGAAAATATGAAGATGATGCCTCTATGACAGCAGGTCTAGAGGAGAATATAGTAATAAAAATAGGAGCAAAAGTGATGCTAAGAAGAAATATTGACGTTAGTTTAGGTTTAGTAAATGGTTCCATCGGTATAGTACAAAGTGTAAAGTATGATCCTGAGGACCCGAAGAAAGTAAAAACAATAGTAATCAAATTTAGTAATGAACACTTATATGAACTTTGTGCTGTTAAAACCAAATTTGAAATTATTTCTAGAGCGTATGTCCATCGGGAACAATTCCCCATATGCATAGCTTATGCTATAACCATACATAAGAGTCAGGGGCTGAGCCTAAACAATGCAATGATGGATATAGGTTCTTCAGTTTTTACCTGTGGTCAAGCATACGTGGCCCTTTCAAGAGTGACTAGTTTGGGTGGATTACATTTAATAAATGTGAATTTTAGTTGTATCAAAGCTCAGGAGATAGCAATAGCTGAATATAATCGACTCCGAAGTATATATCGCCCAGACTTGTCTACCTTAGAAGTAACGAAGCCTCAGAAAGTATGATCTCTAAACTCCATCTCAAAGATACCGTATGTTACGCGTGGATTTTTCAGAAAATTCGGAACCATTCAAAAATGTTTTTGATAGGTATGTTTGTCGACCGCATAATTTGGAATTTATGAGCTTAGGCGAATTCGCAGTTCAGTTTGAGACAATAACACGCATTGATGTCTCTGAAGATAATCAAGATGCGGCCGCTTACGTTGTTGATGACGAGAATACCGTAACTCAACAGAGAATTATCACATTATTAGATAATGCAGGGCGAATGAAAGCTAGAACTCGCCCCGCAATTTTACGGACCAGATATTATACGGCTTCTTCAGATCCAGAGGCTTATTATTATTCTCTGTTGGTAACACATGTACCTTTTAGAGCAGAAGAAGACCTGTTGGAAGGGTTTGAAACTGCTAACGGAGCTTTTATGAATCAAAGGCATTTACTTCGGCCATTACAACACGGCTACAATGCAGAAATTATGTCAAGATGGGAAATGGAAATTCAACAAGCAATTAGCCGTCTTGTGGCAGAGAATGCAGCGACTAATATGATAGAACATGATGAGGATAGTGATGCGCTAATACCTTTAAGAATGGACAACGATGACTGTATATTATTAAATCAAGGAGAACTAGAAGAAGAGATAGAAGAAAATGAAACCGATACAAGATTTTCTGATGAAGAATTCGAACGAGCTCTTTCCTCGTTGAACATTCAGCAAAGACAGCTTTTCAGAAGATTGTCTCAGAAACTTTTAAACGATGATAATCAACCTTTTAGAATGTTTGTTCGTGGTGGAGCCGGAACTGGCAAAACGTTTACGCTTAAATTAATCGTAGAAGAAGTAAGGAGGCTCCGTAGCAATCGTATGCATGAAAAAGCTATCATCGTGACTGCACCTACTGGGGTAGCACCCCGATTGATAGATGGAAGTACCCTTCATTCGACCTTTACACTTCCAATAGAAAAGGGTAGACCAGAAAGCCTGCCAAACAATTGAGTATTTGAAGCAGGAAAAAGTAGAAATTCTTGACCATCCTTCATACAGTCCTGACCTAAGCCCTAACGATTTCTTTACATTTCCTAAAATTTAGACAAGTCTTCGTGGTCAACGGTTCCAGTCCGGTGAAGAAGCAGTCGACGCTTTCAAGTCAGCCATTTTGAATACCCCCACTTTAGAGTGGAATAAATGTTATAATAACTGGTTTGAGCGAATGGAAAAGGCTACGTGGTGAATACTTTGAAAAACAATAAAAAGTACTATAAGGTTCTAGTTGTGTTTTTTTCTTCAAACGACAAAACTTAAAAGGCATAGAATAGAATAGATCTTTATTTCATGTAAACCAGATACAGGCACTTATGAAATGTCGAGACTCTAGGTGCACGGCATGCCTCGGAAATTCAGTATCAATGAGTTCTGGACCACTATTAGGTTAGTAAAAGAGGATATTGTTTACCTGCCGAATTCACCGCAGTGTACGGCAAATGTGTGGAAGAGGGTGTGTTTCCGGATGTATGGAAGGATGGTCGGCTGCTTGTCCTGCCGAAGGGCAATGGCAGGCCGCTGACGGACCCAAAGGCGTACCGCCCGATAACACTCCTCCCTGTGCTCGGCAAAATATTGGAGCGCGTCATCTTGAAGTGCGCACTAACGATCGGCAACCAGCACAGCTATTCAGAACCATCCGAAAGTGTTTCGAATCGTATTCGTCAATGAATCGAAAGACGGATTTGCGATCCGAACGGACTAAAAAACGCTATTCACAAATCCTGTCGGAAAGCTTTCGGATTGGCATCCGAATTCGGTTTAAAGGTGTGTTTACGGAGAACCCTACTAAATGGTAGTAAATAGAAATGTGTGGTAGAAAATATAGAAGTGGTAAATATTAAATAACTTTTATGTGTTTCGCTTATTATCATAAACGTGCAACTGTAAAAATATAAATTGGATAATTAATTTTTAAAGAATAAAATATAAAATTAATCAATTTCACCTAGCTTCGTATAAACTTGCTTTGTAAACGTCCACTTGCAGGGAAATAAAAAAATAAACTGTCAAACGGAAACAGAAATTACAATATTGATTTGTAGTTTGTATCATAGGATTCATAGGTGTGTTATGTGTATATGTAAATACGTAAAGGATCTATCATATCTTTCAAGCCACGATGTGAAGCGACAACGTCCTTTGCCTTTGCCGTGCCGCGTGGTCTCTACCCAATAAATTCAAGTAGTTAAAAATAATCATATAAACACAAAATCATTGTTACGTACGTTTGTAACCACCTTAATTTTGCAAGTAGGTATACTTGGAGCCAAAACAACTTTCAAACTTGAGCAAAATTGAAGGCGCAGTACCGCGGAGGCCACTCGGGCTTTACGCCATTCTGCCGACCTTTGTCAATAGAACGCCACGGACCTAACGCCAGCCTATTGAAATAAAATAGCTTACTTCAATGTTTAAAATCTTTTCAATTCGTAATTGGACAAAATCTTAACAAACTACCGATAAATTTATCATCTAGCCAGCACTTTTATGTTTTCATGGGATTATGGGTCGAATTTAACTTGATTCCGACAGCAAATGCGTGTCGGGAACTTTTCCGTGAATTTCCGTCTTCGGATCGAGATGATCTGTCAAAATCTTTCGATTTCGGATTTGTGAATAGCGTTTATAGGCTACCTTCGTAAACTATCCGATTCGGACCCATCGAAAACGGGCGTTTTCGATGGGTTCTGAATAACCATGCAGATCTCTGACTCCCAGCACGGATTCTCTCCGGGAAAGTCGACGGTAACTGCGCTTCAGGAAATATTACACACCGCTAAAACCAATTCAAAGTATGGCCACGCGATATTTCTGGACATCTCAGGTGCCTTCGATAACGCCTGGTCGCCTGATGATCCTGACGAAAGCCAAACGGGCGGGGTGCCCGCCAAATGTCTTTAAGATGTTGACGGACTACTTCGCCCGTGATTTGGAATGAGTCAGTCGAAGCATGGCACGTAAGATTGACGAATAAATAAATAAATAAAGGGCGTGAACTGTACCGGTTCTTCCCTGAGGTGGCGGTTCGGCTCAGATCACACTGGGTCCAACCGGACTATCACTCGTCCCAGATCCTCACGGGGCATGGGTGCTTCAGGAAGAGATTGTATGATATGAAGTTCAGTGATATCAGTGTATGTTTCTGTGGTATAGAAGATGAGGACCTGCACCACTTGCTGTGGGTCTGCCCCCTGTATGCAGAGATAAGGATGCAGATGATGAATGGGATCCACTGTGAGGGAGTGGGTCCAGTGTATTACGGCGCCTCGTGCGACCTCGTGAGCTCACCGGCGAACTTTAAAAGGCTGCAGGAGATCGCGCGAAAGTGGCACGACGCCAGAGTCGAGATGGACCGTCAGTGTCTATAGAGTTGTCGGCCCGGCGACGAAGACCATTATGTGATTGTGTGTCACCCGAGTTGGGGTAAGGAGCTCGCAGAAGGAAAAGCGACCGGACCCCTGGCGGAAACTACGGTAGGTGTAGTCAGGTAATATTGCGCTACTTGGTTGAGGCAGCCCAACTGACCCAAAGGGAGAAGGCCTGGGACTGTATATGTAGAGGAGTCAAGAAACGTCTGCGGGCCACAAGAACGCCAAGAGCTAGGCCCGCAGCCGTCTCCTCGAGATTCGGCCCAAATGACAAGATTGTCGGTGGGGCCATGGGAGGTGGTGAGATTGTCCCTATCTACTCGTACTGTTCGTGTATTGACTGCAATTACTTTGGTGTAATTACCTGGCGGATCAGTTCGTGCATTGCCCGTGGGTAGAATTTGTATATTAACCATTAGATCGGTTCATGTATTACCAGGTCGGCTTGCAAGTAAATAACCATAGCGCCTTAAAATGGCAAACAAGGACGCAGAACAGCTGCAGCACGACTTGCTCGAGGCTGCACTGTTGGAAAAGCAGAAGGAACTGGAGACTCTGGAGGAAATAGGTCCGGAGATGGGATTTCCCCCCGTGCCTCGCTCCTCAGGACTCCACCAGAGCACTTCAACACCCCCCCGGTGCACATGCTGGTGGATGTGACGACGCCAGAACAGGACCGCCAACCGCAGGCTCCCCAGCCGCAACAGAACCCCCAACCAATACAGGCAGGAAAGAGACAGCTGAGTTCGCCGGAGCAACTGCAGGAATAGAATAGAATAGAAGATTTTTATTTGTCTTTCAAATTACATAGGTAGCAAGGAAATACATCATACAAGAAGGTAAAAGACAAAAAGGCAACTACGGCACTTCGCCGTAGGATAGGGTCGAGGCGCGCACAGCGCCAGGATGTACCACCAATTGGCGGTATCTTAACGTCGGCACACCCCCCCTGCGCACAGTGCACCCCGGCTACAGCCCTCGCAGAGGGTCGGGGCCCGTCAGTCGCGGACAGCCTGGCAACCGCAGCCATAGCGGACCTAGGCAGTATTACCACCGCGTCCACAAAGGGTATCATGGACGCCGTGCGGTCAAAGACGTCGAAGCTGAACAAGGAGGAATTGGCGTGGATTGGGACGCATACAGAGAGGGTGGCGGCGGTGGTCACGCACCTCACATTGAGGCTAATGGAGGCGGAGACGCGTTGCAGTTGGCCACAACCAGTGGTGATGTGGTCCGAACTGGCGCTGGCCAAGGCGGCTCGCGTCCAACATTGCAGAACTCGGAGCCCATCCCCATCAGGGAGTCCGCGGGTTTGGTACTCGCCTTTTACCCGGCGAAGGACGATAGTGAACTTAAAACTGCGGATGCCACAAAAGCCGAGCTAAAAAAGGCAATTGACCCCACTATACTGTGAGGTGCAGGTTACCTGAGTGCAGAAGGCGGGCAACGCGGGTGTGGTCGTGCAGACGACGTCAGAGGAGGGTGCAGCGCGGCTGAAGGAGGCAGTCCCGCCAACATTGTGGGTCACAGAGCTGAAGAGAAGACAGCCTCTCGTCTGCCTAAACAGAATCGATGGCAACCCCTCCTTTGAGGAAATCATCGGTGGCCTTCACGAGCAAAACTACAAGGAGGACCCAAAGTGGCCACTGGAGCGACTACAAAAGGAGACGAAGGGTGCCTTCAAGGAGAACAGGTCGCGTGGTGCAGCCATAGCCGCAGTTTTTACGTGCACGAGTCGCTGCTCCAGAAAGGGCGCATCTTTATTGGATGGCAGGCGATTGAGGCTGTCGACTTCATCGACAATATATGCTGTACGAAGTACCAGCAGTACGGCCACCCAGAGCGGTATTGTAGGGCCACGTAGACCACGTGCGGAAAATGCGAACTTGCGAACGAAAATGACAACTGCAAGGTACCGACAACCTGCTGCGCAACATGCAGGCGCTTCAATAGGAAAGAGGCGGCAACCCACAAGACGGCCGCACGCGACTGCCCCGCGCGCCTGCATGCAGAGCAACGAAGCGTCGACATGACCAGCTATGGCTGGGTCCGTGCTGCGGGTTGGGCAGCTCAACCTCGCCGGCTAAGAGCTCGCCACCAAGGAGCTTCCCGCGCTGGCTCGTGAACTGGGTCTCGACATTTTTCTACTCCAAGAGCAGTACTCGCAGGCCCAAGGCAACACACAGTACGGAGGGGAGCCGAAGGCGGGCCACTACATACACCGGCGAGACGTGGCGTGTGCCGTTCTGCAGCACCTCAGCAGCGAGTGTTACCTCGTGGCGCATCTGGACGCCTGGGATCTGTACGTGGTCTCCGCGTACTTTAAGTACGGCGACCACATAGACAGTCATCTGCACCACCTGGAGGTAGTCCCAGACACAGCCCTCGGAAACAAGCGCATCATACTGTGCTTGGACAGCAACGCACATTCACCAATGTGGCACAGTGCCCCGCGGCATTACACCGGGCGGGGGCATAAGCTGGACCACAGGTGGACGGCGCTTGAGGCCTTTATCGCCACGCATGGGCTCACCATCCATAACGTTGAGGGCCAGCCATCCACATTTAGCGGGCCCAATGGTGAGTCCAACATCGATTTAACCCTGGTGGCGCGCAGCGTCCACGTAACAGACTGGAATGTCCAAGATGGGGCCAGCACTAGTGACCACCGGCTTATAACCTTCCGGGTGGGTGCAGATGTTCGACTATCTCGCAGCGCGGGGCCCGAAAAAGAGCCGGTGCGCTTTCGCGACGCCGGGGTGGACTGGCCGCGCTTTCAGCAAGTGATCCACGGACTGGAATTAAGAGAGTCACCACGAGTTCCAGCATCCACTAAGTGGATACGGGAACGAAGCATGCAGCATACGGGCCCAGACTTCGTGCAGTTCGTGCACACTCACATCAAATGGCTCCCGTCGCACGTGCGCAATACACGGGGGCGTCGGGGAGCGATGGATGATATGAGGTCAGAGTTGAACTGCCGTGCAGGTTGCACGGTCAGGGAGACGACGGCGCATATTATTCAACAGTGTCACAGAACACACGGCGGCCGTATTGAACGCCACAATCGCGTTCTGGACGTCGTCAGCTCCGCAATGGTGGAAAAGGGGTGGACTGTCGTGAAGGAGCCAAAACTCAAGACCTCGCTGGGTCTCAGAAAGCTCGATATCGTGGCAGCCAGGAGTGGTGTAGGAGTGCTAGTGGTCGCACAGGTGGTTTCGGGTCAGCGATCACTCGATAAGTCACATCTTTAGAAACGTAATAAATACGGGGATCACGGTGAACTTGTTGCACGCTGGCTTTGGCGAGTAAAACACCACAGGGACTTGTGGATAACATGCATCTCACTATGAGAAATATTCGAGGTTCAGCATCATAATATTGGCAGAAATGTTGCTCTGAATTAATTGCAATGGTTAGAACTTTAGGGCCTCCCACATGGTTTTTAACATTTTCCTGCAATGATTTAAATTGGTCAGATAAGATAAAAGCCTTGCTAATTAATCGCCAATGGAGGTAACATCGATGACGCCGAGCGCCTGTCATTCCGGGAGCTCTTGAATCTAGTGCAAAAACATCCGGTAGTGGTAGCACGACAGTTCACACTGCGTGTTAACGCTCTCATGCGATTCTTAAAGAGAAATAATGTTTGCTTGGGTGGTCCTATTAAAGACTTTTGGTACCGAGTGGAATTTCAAAACCGCGGTAGCCCACACATCTGCATATGTTGGTTTGGTGTAGTAATGTTCCGGAATTCTCTACTCCAGAAGGAATTGCCGTAATTGAAAAGGTGGTTTCACGTTCATTAAATCCTAATGACTCTACGTTGCGTTTAGTCGAGGATTTGCAAATTCATAAACACACAGCAACATGTAAAAAATACCGCCCAGGTGATGGTTGTCGATTTGATTTTCCAAAGCGAGCAAGTGATAACACAGTTTGTCTAGCGATAGCCTATAAAAGATTCGGCCGAGTATCGTTAATTTGCTCCTAAGAATTAAAAAGTTCCGTTACTTTGTCATGGATCCGATACTGAAAACCTAACCAAACTATCATCAAACTATCCTTGAAGTACATCCTTTCCAATAAAAAAATAATCATCGAAATCGGTTGGCGTGATATTGAGTTATTCGTCCTTTTGTCGCGCACATATATACTTAATGCAAAGACTTACTTGTTCTGTAATAAGACCGTATCGGTCTTATTACAGAACAAGGTTTAAACCAAGTCTAAGGTAAAACTCAGGTTTAGGCTCTGGTTTTAGAAAATTGTTATTACAAAACATAGTTTGACGAAAAATCTCAGTTTTATCTCTGGTCTAAGCTAAACCAGGCCTCCCCCTAGTTTTGCCGTGGTTTAAGTGACGTGATCTACCTACGTTTCGTTTTCTTGAATACATTATATGCCTAAAAATCCTAGTGATTATAATAAATATTCTTTTTGGTATCGTAACACTTATAAAAGCTTTTAAATCGCACTCTTTGTAGTCAAAACAAACTTAATATTATCTTGATTATTTACTTTCATCATAATCTAATGATCCAAATCTTGTAAGGTACAATTTATATAAAGTCATCCTTATAAAATCTGCATGAAACGAAACATTTCTACGAGGATGTGACTTTGGAATATTTATCTGTGGCATTTTGGAGTGAATGAGTGAATGTTAAACTAATACTCGACGTTGATTGGTCCGAGCTCGGTCTAAACTATGGTTTTAGTAGACCTCGGAAAAAACTGATTTTGTAATAAAGTCGGATTTAAACCAAGGTCTTAATTTGACACCTGGTCTTGTTAGACCTGGCCTAAACTTAGGTTTAACACATATTTTGTAATGAACTTGAGTTTAGACCAGGTATCAAACTAAGACGTTGGTTTAAATCCGACATTATTTTATGTATGGCGATTTAAACTTACAATATATTATGTTACGGTACCAAAAGAATATTATAATATATCGACAGTATGCTGACAATACCTTCTAACTAACATTTTTATCGAAATATTGTTTGGAACGCCGCGCCATCTGAATATTTATAATACTTGCTAACAGATGGCGCTAAAATAAATATTTGGATAAATGTTAATATAAATGTTAGTTTGCAGGTATTGTCAGCATACGGTCGATATATTTTTTATTATATTTATGGTTTTTTCGTCATCTCTATTGTATTCAGGAAATGCAGAAAATAGTTTAAGTAAAAAAAAAAACTTATAAATTCTACATCAAACCTAGTAGTAGGTCGAAGCCGCATCTCAAATTCAGTTTAAAAAAAATCGTAAAAAAATTGCGGGGCTTTTAGTTAATTGTCTTTTTACATAAAATGGAAAACCAAAAGTAAAGGAGTGATACCCTGCAGTCCGAATTACGCTAAAAATGATAGGTAATATCGCGAATCCGACCAAAGTCACAATTAATAATATTATTCAATAGCCCTTATTATTTTGTGAATATTAAATTTGGTCGTATTCGCGATATTATCACTTTTATCGTAATTCGGACCGGGATAATGTCACTTAAACCACGGCAAAACCAGGGGGAGGCCTGGTTTATCTTAGACCCGAGATAAAACTGAGTTTTTTCGTTAAACTTTGTTTTGTAATAACAATTTTCTAAAACCAGAGCCTAAACCTGAGTTTTTCCTCAGATTTGTATTGTAAGATTTAAACCAAGGTCTTAATTTGACACCTGGTCTTGTTAGACCTGGCCTAAACTCAGGTTTAACACATCTTTTGTAATGAGACCGATATGGTTTTCTCATGGATGCCATTGTCAGAGAACTGGACAAAATTGAAAAAGTACCACACGGAAAGCACCAGCTTTCAAATAAAAAAAAGAACCATCAAAATCGGTTCACCTAGTCGAAAGTTCTGAGGTAACAAACATAAAAAAGGTGTACTGAGAACCTCCTCTTTTTTTGAAGTCGGTTAAAAACTACTTACCTTAAAGATATTGCAGACCCCAATACACATAATTTACAGAAAACTATAAGTGAAAATTTAAGTTCAGAAACTAAAACTCGACTACTGAAAAGGTATGAAACAAGAAAATATTAATAGATACATTATTCATAGTGATGTTCAGAGGATAGCCGTGGTCGTATGCCACCTACAGCAACCCTAACAAAACAATACAGTCTACACATTGGGGCGAACCCTGGAGGCGATAAAGAGGTTCTGGAGGAAAGAGACCTACAAGAGCCAGGTGCAAGCGTACCTGGCAGAACCAGCTGAGGTTGAGCCAGCTGTGGAGGAAGTTCTTTTCTCCAGAACACCAGGGGTGGCAACAACAATGCCAGGAGGCACCCCTATCGCTGGCACTGCTAAAGGTTCGAAGTCGGGGCGTTCTCCGGAAGGGCGGGAACCATCCCCCGAAGTTGGGCCAGCCTCTGCCATCTTGCCTAACAGAAACCTGCCCGTAGTAGATAGAAGAAAGCGTTGATAAAGAAAAAATAGAAATACCGGCGAGAACCCGCTGGCAATTGATTACATTGATAGATAATACTAAAATGGCTGTGACAAACGTATCTGAAACTGTAAGAGTACCATACTTTGTAGCTATGACAGATCCTGAGAATTTCTAATACAGTTTATTACTTCAGTACATGCCTTAACAGTCGGAAACGGAATTGTTAGAAGGGTTTGATGACGCAAGAACCACTTTCTTAGCCCAAGAACAACAGTTAAAAGCAATCACATGGAACAACATAGAGAGCGCGACCGGCAGCTAGATATTGCTTTCAATCAAGTGCATACGTTCAAAATTCTCGAGGAACACGTGTTACAAATATTCATTCTAACTAAGATGTAATGCCAGAACAAGCCATGTCATTTAAACAGTCACCACGTTAGGCTATGAATATGGACCAAAGATTCAATTACATCACGATAAGCATACAAGCTCAACTTAATAGAGACCAACGACGAGAGGACCTTTCGTAACCGGTGGTGCAGGTACAGGTAAAACCTTCCTATTTAACTTGCTTAAGAACCAAGTTAATCGATGCTACGGAAAGCAGGTTGTGAAGGTGGGTGCCCTAACCGGAGCTGCAGCACGTTTAGTAGGTGGTTCTACGTTACATAGCTTACAAAAGTTTCCAGTGCAGAAGGACGGTATCATTGTAAACATGCCTCTCCTCACAGGTAATTACTTAAGAGTCATGCGTCAGGAATGGCAACACGTGGAGTTCTTGTTTGTTGACGAAATTCCAGTGGTACCTTATGAGATGTTATGCATGATTGACGCCCGTTTGCGTTAGTTGAAGAGTTTTTCAACTGACGCAAACAGTTGTAGCGAACCGTTCGGAGGCATAAACGTCATACTTTTTGGTAATCTGATGCAGCTGCCTCCAGTAAAAGGAAGACAAGTCTTTCAAAAAACCAGACCACATGAAGCCAACTACTAATTTATGGCGACTATCCACATTAGTAGAACTCACCGAAAACATGCGACAAGAGGAATAAACTACATTTGCTGACATTTTAAATGCTTTTAGAGTGAGAAATATAAAAAGCGAACACTTTGCAGTTCTTCTTGGTAAAATATCGACAAATATTACTGGTGAGTTCGCGATAGATAAAGCACTACGAATATATCCTACAAACGACCAAGTGGACAAGCACAACGATAAAGTACTTAAATATTTTGAACTGAAAGATACTCGAATGTATGACATCCAGGCCCAGGATCAAATTATTGATGCAACTTGCAACCTGGGCAACAATAAGAATATTAATAAAACTGATGGACTCCTAAGCAAAATGAAAATTTTCGAACGTGCCAAAATAATGTTGCTATCTAATATTGATGTGGAAAAAGGCCTTGTCAATGAAAACATTAGTTTCATCTCTGAAATCATCTGGCCGCATATCCGTCGTGAAATTCCGTCAATTAAAATAAGTTTTGGCAAGGATGGCGAACATATTATTAGACCCATAGCAAAACAATTCTCCACCAAGTACAGTTATGGCACTGTTGAAAGGCGCATGTTGTCAGTAATTCTGTGTTGGACGTCGACAGTACATAAGATGCAAGGTTGTACGGTGGATCATGCAGTAGTCTATTTGGGACCTCGTACCTTTGCTTCTGGACAAGCTTCCGTTGCTTTAATTAAGTTGCGTAAAATCGCTGAATGGACTTCAGATTGAGGATCTGGACTGCTCAAAGCTCATAGACAACACTGCAACACAGACGCATTGGCGGAACAGGAAAGAATGCGCACTCAACGATTAAATTTCGATGCGCAAGACCGTGAAAGTAACAGGAAACAATAAAAACCTAATTCATACTCATGTGAATAATCACGTTGAGAGTAACGGAAGAAATTAAGATTTGGTATAGTTAAAGTTTATATGGAGAAGGAGCGCAAAAAGTTAAAATTTATAAATTCATCGAAATTAGTCAATCCATTCTCGAGCTATCATTAAAAAGCTATTCCATACAAAATGTATGAGAAAAAGAATTTTCTTCATATTTTTTTTTCGTGAGTTTTTCCGTTTTTCCGGGGCGGAAACAAATCCAACAAATCAAAGATCATAAAAATCGGGCCAGCCATTCCCGAATTGTAAATAGTGTAACTAACCGGATTTTGTTTTTACCCGACTACGGCGAGGCGAGGGTTATGATATTGACCGGTACGTATACTGTATGTATGTTCATCTGTTCCCTCATAACTTCTAAACTACTTATAATAATTTGACAAATGAGGTATCGTAGAAAGCGTCTTGATCGTCCGCTGGTTAAAAGCTATGTGACGTTACATTAAATTGAATATGGCGCCTTCTAGAAGATAAAGTCATGAAATAAAAAAATTATAACTTTTTTATGTGGGGTACCAAATGAAAGAGCTTAATTACGATCCCACCAAAAACATTTTCATGTAAAATGTTGCCACGACGAGACCATATGACTAGGACTGTCAAAAAGTTATCAGATCTCATGTAGAGCCAAGCTTCTAACTCTACACGCCCTAACTCTACAAGACCTAGACTCTACAAGGCTCTAAGACTGTATTTTTTGGTTTATTTTTGATTTGATTTTGAAACTTCCACCCCCTAGTTTAAGGGGTTGGGGGATAAAAATTACAAGTTTTATAAAAAAATTGTTGTTTGTGTACTAATAATAGCTTACATACCAAATTTCTGCTTTCTAGGATGTTAGGAAATACCCTAAGAATTTTGATATGCCGACAGCATCTAGACAGTGTCGCGACAGTTGATGGAGGCTAGAGTTGTCACAAGTAAATAATATTTACCTATTTATATTTTAAACAATCATTATGATAAATTATTTATCAATGAAGTACTTGAAGTATTATCAATCAATTATTATAAGTAGCTCTGAATTTTGGTAACGTGATCACGTGGTTATGGACTATGTGATTGTTTATTTTGTTTGTCATGCAGGAAAAATATTTTGAAGAAAATGTGCTTATAGATAATACATCTAATGAAGATTTTTTAAGAAGGGTGAATTCTATCAATTGTGATCAAAAACAATTATTCGCTAAAGTTAGTGAAAACTTAAGAACCGGTTCTAACAATGAACGTTAACGTTCTCTTTTAATGTTCATTATTGGTGGGGCCGGAAGCGGAAAGTTTCCCTCTTAAACTATCAATGGAACAAATTCGAAGATTGTCAAAAAATAGATCGTGTTGCAATTACAGCTTCAAGTGGTGTCGCCGCACGACTAGTCAAAGGGCACTTAACATAGCATCTTTATATTAACCTATTGAAAAAAGTCAGGCAGTAACATTAAGTCCGTTAACGGGAGATCGTCTGCAAAGGGAACGAAACAAATGGAGAACTATTGAGTTATAATAGACGAGATTTCCATGGTCCTATACTCTACTCCAAGGAATATTCATTTGAGGCTTCAAGAGCGAAAACAGAACACTCTTATCTTCGGAGGAGTTAACATATTAGTTTTCGGTGACTTGATATAATTACCACCCGTATTAGTAACTCGTGGAGGCGCATATTGCTTTTAACAACCGGAAATTCTTGCAACCGAACCACATTTATGGAGAATGCTCAGTTTCTGTGAATTGAGTCAAAATAGGCGTCAGGCTAATAACAACAAAGGACCATAGGCAAATTTGTATGGAATCTGGACCAAACTCCCAACAGGGATGAAACCTACATATGCCATATGAAAGCTTTTGGGGTATTATTTAATTAATTCTATGGCAGCCAAGTCGAAATCGAGCGCGAACATGGTGTTTTGGCACATTTTCAATACTGAGAAACTTGCTTGTTTTGCGACTACCGGCTCCTTATTTGACTCCAATATCAGCTCATCTGGTAGGAATGATCGATATTCATTGATGGTAGATTAGCGGGAAAACATCAATGATTGAACAAAAAAATAAATAAAAAAAATTGTCCTCAAAAGTATCAACACATAGTATGTTACGCGAATAATATCGAGTCATCGATATACTCCTAGTCAACTAGCGTGAATTAGGTGTATGTGCTAGATTTCGCTGACTATGTACTAGGTTTCAGAGACTGTATTATAGATTTACAATCACTGGGCTATGAAGCACACTTTCCTCCTACAAAGGATAGAAATGATTCTACGGATTAAGAGCATCGGAAAAAATCCAACACAAAATGTTACCGTTAATCCTTACTTGAGTAGTTACTGTGCACAAGTTGCAAGGGTGCACTCTGGATAAAGCAATAATTAGAATCAAATCAATTGATTTAGAGAAGTCTATTCATAATTATAATGAATCCATATTATATTTTATTACCATGTTTCCTTGTGTGTACATAAATAGTATATAAAATAAATAAATAATCAATCTATATTATACGTACCTACGTATCATGGAGTACGATTGTACTCCATGCTAAGTATACACAGACACAGAAGTCCACACATTAATATGGGTTTATGTACCTTTGATTAAAACTATAACAACGACCATCAAATTCTCAAACCTAAAGAACCTTTTGATTTCAGACACTTTAATCCTGTAAGTATAAGAACTTTTGAAGCAATCACTCAAACGAAGTGTTGATTTCACCCACAGAGGATCACTATTTTGAATGGGTAATCGAATGCTTGCATAAAAATTTACCACATTATTTTACGGACGCACGATTTTTATACCAACGTATACACAGACGAAGAAGATTCACGTTTTTTTTTTCCTTTTTATAACAATGACAACAACCACCTAATTTTAGAATCCCAAAAAGCTTTTGTTTCTGTAAATTTAAGAATTTTCGAAGGAATCGCTCAACAAAAATGTCCATTAGAAAATACATTTATTCAGCATGGACCTAATGACAACACAAGAGTATAAAGATAACGAAAAATAAACAATTAAGCAGACACGTAAGGGAATAAAATAATAAATACAAATAATATAATATTAAACTGTCAAGTATGCCCATGCCGAAAGGGTAGCCATTTGCTCGGTGCGAAGAACCCAGTAGTGATTTACGGTTGGCACCCTGCACTAACACATGGACAAAGGCAAGGCAAGCAATCGACAAAAAGTAATCTATATATCATATAAATGAGATCGATGATTATCCAAAGATGTGTTTTCAAATAAATAAACTTTATAAGGGAAGTTGAAAGATAATAATAAACAAATAAATACATAGGTAAATAAGTTTGTACAATAACAGATGGCGGCGCACACTTCCGGTTGTGAGAATAATAAAACTTTTGGACCAATGCTGGTCGGTGGGATCACATTTAAAACTATCTCCGGCTTGAACACAAGCTTAAACAAATCGTTTCTCATATTGGTGGAGAAAATTTTGTCTAATTTATTTAAATAATAATCATATTTCTGAAACATTTTTATTACCATGTTTCCTTGTGTGTAAATAAATAAATAAACAATCTATATTATACGTACCTACGTATACACAGACACAGAAGTCCACACATTTATATGTGGTTTTTTGTAAACCTTTGCTTAAAACTATAACAACGACCATCAAATTCTCAAACCTAAAGAACCTTTTGATTTCAGACACTTTAATCCTGTAAGTATAAGAACTTTTTGAAGCAATCACTCAAACGAAGTGTTGATTTCACCCACAGAGGATCACTATTTTGAATGGGTGATCGAATGCTTGCATAAAAATTTACCACATTATTTTACGGACGCACGATTTTTATACCAACGTATACACAGACGAAGAAGATTCACTTTTTTTTTTCCTTTTTATAACAATGACAACAACCACCTAATTTTAGAATTCCAAAAAGCTTTTGTTTCTGTAAATTTAAGAATTTTCGAAGGAATCGCTCAACAAAAATGTCCATTAGAAAATACATTTATTCAGCATGGACCTAATGACAACACAAGAGTATAAAGATAACGAAAAATAAACAATTAAGCAGACACGTAAGGGAATAAAATAATAAATACAAATAATATAATATTAAACTGTCAAGTATGCCCATGCCGAAAGGGTAGCCATTTGCTCGGTGCGAAGAACCCAGTAGTGATTTACGGTTGGCACCCTGCACTAACACATGGACAAAGGCAAGGCAAGCAATCGACAAAAAGTAATCTATATATCATATAAATGAGATCGATGATTATCCAAAGATGTGTTTTCAAATAAATAAACTTTATAAGGGAAGTTGAAAGATAATAATAAACAAATAAATACATAGGTAAATAAGTTTGTACAATAACAGATGGCGGCGCACACTTCCGGTTGTGAGAATAATAAAACTTTTGGACCAATGCTGGTCGGTGGGATCACATTTAAAACTATCTCCGGCTTGAACACAAGCTTAAACAAATCGTTTCTCATATTGGTGGAGAAAATTTTGTCTAATTTATTTAAATAATAATCATATTTCTGAAACATATTTATTACCATGTTTCCTTGTGTGTAAATAAATAAATAAACAATCTATATTATACGTACCTACGTATACACAGACACAGAAGTCCACACATTTATATGTGGTTTTTTGTAAACCTTTGATTAAAACTATAACAACGACCATCAAATTCTCAAACCTAAAGAACCTTTTGATTTCAGACACTTTAATCCTGTAAGTATAAGAACTTTTTGAAGCAATCACTCAAACGAAGTGTTGATTTCACCCACAGAGGATCACTATTTTGAATGGGTGATCGAATGCTTGCATAAAAATTTACCACATTATTTTACGGACGCAAGATTTTTATACCAACGTATACACAGACGAAGAAGATTCACGTTTTTTTTTCCTTTTTATAACAATGACAACAACCACCTAATTTTAGAATCCCAAAAAGCTTTTGTTTCTGTAAATTTAAGAATTTTCGAAGGAATCGCTCAACAAAAATGTCCATTAGAAAATAAATTTATTCAGCATGGACCTAATGACAACACAAGAGTATAAAGATAACGAAAAATAAACAATTAAGCAGACACGTAAGGGAATAAAATAATAAATACAAATAATATAATATTAAACTGTCAAGTATGCCCATGCCGAAAGGGTAGCCATTTGCTCGGTGCGAAGAACCCAGTAGTGATTTACGGTTGGCACCCTGCACTAACACATGGACAAAGGCAAGGCAAGCAATCGACAAAAAGTAATCTATATATCATATAAATGAGATCGATGATTATCCAAAGATGTGTTTTCAAATAAATAAACTTTATAAGGGAAGTTGAAAGATAATAATAAACAAATAAATACATAGGTAAATAAGTTTGTACAATAACAGATGGCGGCGCACACTTCCGGTTGTGAGAATAATAAAACTTTTGGACCAATGCTGGTCGGTGGGATCACATTTAAAACTATCTCCGGCTTGAACACAAGCTTAAACAAATCGTTTCTCATATTGGTGGAGAAAATTTTGTCTAATTTATTTAAATAATAATCATATTTCTGAAACATTTTTATTACCATGTTTCCTTGTGTGTAAATAAATAAATAAACAATCTATATTATACGTACCTACGTATACACAGACACAGAAGTCCACACATTTATATGTGGTTTTTTGTAAACCTTTGCTTAAAACTATAACAACGACCATCAAATTCTCAAACCTAAAGAACCTTTTGATTTCAGACACTTTAATCCTGTAAGTATAAGAACTTTTTGAAGCAATCACTCAAACGAAGTGTTGATTTCACCCACAGAGGATCACTATTTTGAATGGGTGATCGAATGCTTGCATAAAAATTTACCACATTATTTTACGGACGCACGATTTTTATACCAACGTATACACAGACGAAGAAGATTCACTTTTTTTTTTCCTTTTTATAACAATGACAACAACCACCTAATTTTAGAATTCCAAAAAGCTTTTGTTTCTGTAAATTTAAGAATTTTCGAAGGAATCGCTCAACAAAAATGTCCATTAGAAAATACATTTATTCAGCATGGACCTAATGACAACACAAGAGTATAAAGATAACGAAAAATAAACAATTAAGCAGACACGTAAGGGAATAAAATAATAAATACAAATAATATAATATTAAACTGTCAAGTATGCCCATGCCGAAAGGGTAGCCATTTGCTCGGTGCGAAGAACCCAGTAGTGATTTACGGTTGGCACCCTGCACTAACACATGGACAAAGGCAAGGCAAGCAATCGACAAAAAGTAATCTATATATCATATAAATGAGATCGATGATTATCCAAAGATGTGTTTTCAAATAAATAAACTTTATAAGGGAAGTTGAAAGATAATAATAAACAAATAAATACATAGGTAAATAAGTTTGTACAATAACAGATGGCGGCGCACACTTCCGGTTGTGAGAATAATAAAACTTTTGGACCAATGCTGGTCGGTGGGATCACATTTAAAACTATCTCCGGCTTGAACACAAGCTTAAACAAATCGTTTCTCATATTGGTGGAGAAAATTTTGTCTAATTTATTTAAATAATAATCATATTTCTGAAACATATTTATTACCATGTTTCCTTGTGTGTAAATAAATAAATAAACAATCTATATTATACGTACCTACGTATACACAGACACAGAAGTCCACACATTTATATGTGGTTTTTTGTAAACCTTTGATTAAAACTATAACAACGACCATCAAATTCTCAAACCTAAAGAACCTTTTGATTTCAGACACTTTAATCCTGTAAGTATAAGAACTTTTTGAAGCAATCACTCAAACGAAGTGTTGATTTCACCCACAGAGGATCACTATTTTGAATGGGTGATCGAATGCTTGCATAAAAATTTACCACATTATTTTACGGACGCAAGATTTTTATACCAACGTATACACAGACGAAGAAGATTCACGTTTTTTTTTCCTTTTTATAACAATGACAACAACCACCTAATTTTAGAATCCCAAAAAGCTTTTGTTTCTGTAAATTTAAGAATTTTCGAAGGAATCGCTCAACAAAAATGTCCATTAGAAAATAAATTTATTCAGCATGGACCTAATGACAACACAAGAGTATAAAGATAACGAAAAATAAACAATTAAGCAGACACGTAAGGGAATAAAATAATAAATACAAATAATATAATATTAAACTGTCAAGTATGCCCATGCCGAAAGGGTAGCCATTTGCTCGGTGCGAAGAACCCAGTAGTGATTTACGGTTGGCACCCTGCACTAACACATGGACAAAGGCAAGGCAAGCAATCGACAAAAAGTAATCTATATATCATATAAATGAGATCGATGATTATCCAAAGATGTGTTTTCAAATAAATAAACTTTATAAGGGAAGTTGAAAGATAATAATAAACAAATAAATACATAGGTAAATAAGTTTGTACAATAACAGATGGCGGCGCACACTTCCGGTTGTGAGAATAATAAAACTTTTGGACCAATGCTGGTCGGTGGGATCACATTTAAAACTATCTCCGGCTTGAACACAAGCTTAAACAAATCGTTTCTCATATTGGTGGAGAAAATTTTGTCTAATTTATTTAAATAATAATCATATTTCTGAAACATTTTTATTACCATGTTTCCTTGTGTGTAAATAAATAAATAAACAATCTATATTATACGTACCTACGTATACACAGACACAGAAGTCCACACATTTATATGTGGTTTTTTGTAAACCTTTGCTTAAAACTATAACACCGACCATCAAATTCTCAAACCTAAAGAACCTTTTGATTTCAGACACTTTAATCCTGTAAGTATAAGAACTTTTGAAGCAATCACTCAAACGAAGTGTTGATTTCACCCACAGAGGATCACTATTTTGAATGGGTAATCGAATGCTTGCATAAAAATTTACCACATTATTTTACGGACGCACGATTTTTATACCAACGTATACACAGACGAACAAGATTCACGTTTTTTTTTTTCCTTTTTATAACAATGACAACAACCACCTAATTTTAGAATCCCAAAAAGCTTTTGTTTCTGTAAATTTAAGAATTTTCGAAGGAATCGCTCAACAAAAATGTCCATTAGAAAATACATTTATTCAGCATGGACCTAATGACAACACAAGAGTATAAAGATAACGAAAAATAAACAATTAAGCAGACACGTAAGGGAATAAAATAATAAATACAAATAATATAATATTAAACTGTCAAGTATGCCCATGCCGAAAGGGTAGCCATTTGCTCGGTGCGAAGAACCCAGTAGTGATTTACGGTTGGCACCCTGCACTAACACATGGACAAAGGCAAGGCAAGCAATCGACAAAAAGTAATCTATATATCATATAAATGAGATCGATGATTATCCAAAGATGTGTTTTCAAATAAATAAACTTTATAAGGGAAGTTGAAAGATAATAATAAACAAATAAATACATAGGTAAATAAGTTTGTACAATAACAGATGGCGGCGCACACTTCCGGTTGTGAGAATAATAAAACTTTTGGACCAATGCTGGTCGGTGGGATCACATTTAAAACTATCTCCGGCTTGAACACAAGCTTAAACAAATCGTTTCTCATATTGGTGGAGAAAATTTTGTCTAATTTATTTAAATAATAATCATATTTCTGAAACATATTTATTACCATGTTTCCTTGTGTGTAAATAAATAAATAAACAATCTATATTATACGTACCTACGTATACACAGACACAGAAGTCCACACATTTATATGTGGTTTTTTGTAAACCTTTGATTAAAACTATAACAACGACCATCAAATTCTCAAACCTAAAGAACCTTTTGATTTCAGACACTTTAATCCTGTAAGTATAAGAACTTTTTGAAGCAATCACTCAAACGAAGTGTTGATTTCACCCACAGAGGATCACTATTTTGAATGGGTGATCGAATGCTTGCATAAAAATTTACCACATTATTTTACGGACGCAAGATTTTTATACCAACGTATACACAGACGAAGAAGATTCACGTTTTTTTTTCCTTTTTATAACAATGACAACAACCACCTAATTTTAGAATCCCAAAAAGCTTTTGTTTCTGTAAATTTAAGAATTTTCGAAGGAATCGCTCAACAAAAATGTCCATTAGAAAATAAATTTATTCAGCATGGACCTAATGACAACACAAGAGTATAAAGATAACGAAAAATAAACAATTAAGCAGACACGTAAGGGAATAAAATAATAAATACAAATAATATAATATTAAACTGTCAAGTATGCCCATGCCGAAAGGGTAGCCATTTGCTCGGTGCGAAGAACCCAGTAGTGATTTACGGTTGGCACCCTGCACTAACACATGGACAAAGGCAAGGCAAGCAATCGACAAAAAGTAATCTATATATCATATAAATGAGATCGATGATTATCCAAAGATGTGTTTTCAAATAAATAAACTTTATAAGGGAAGTTGAAAGATAATAATAAACAAATAAATACATAGGTAAATAAGTTTGTACAATAACAGATGGCGGCGCACACTTCCGGTTGTGAGAATAATAAAACTTTTGGACCAATGCTGGTCGGTGGGATCACATTTAAAACGATCTCCGGCTTGAACACAAGCTTAACAAAATCGTTTCTCATATTGGTGGAGAATTTTTTTATAAGATAAAGTAAGTAAGATAAGTAGTTTAGAAGTTATGAGGGTTCAGATGAACATACATACATACATATATGTATACATAAATACCCGACTACGGAGAGGGTTATATGTTTGACCGGTATGTATGTATGTATGTTCATCTGTTCCCTCATAACGTCGAAACTACGCATCATAATTCGACAAATGAGGTATCGTTGGAAGCGTCTTGATTGTCCGCTGTTTATAGGCTATGTGACGTCACATTAATATTTTATTTATATTTTACAATTTTAGTTTTAATATTTTACACATTAATATGGCGCCCTCTAGAAGACATAAAGTAAAGAACTAAAAAAAATTTTTGTTTGATTTTTGCCTGTTGGGTATCAAATGAAAGGCCTTAATTAGCACATTTCAAAAATATATATATTGGCGGCAAACGCTCGTGGCTCTGAAAAAAAATTAAGTTCAAAAACTAAAACCCGACTATTGAAAAGGTATGAAACAAGAAAATATTAACACATATTCATAGTGATGTTCAGAGGATAGCCGTGGTCGTATGCCACCTACAGCTACCCTAACAAAACAATAGGTACAGTTTAGGGCAAAGTGGCATACGACCACGGCTATCCTCTGAACATCACTATGAATATGTATTAATATTTTCTTGTTTCATACCTTTTCAGTAGTCGGGTTTTAGTTTTTGAACTTAATTTTTTTTTTAAATCTGATGGGTCAAATTCATAAATAATCTTAGATTATGTAAAAAATAATGTAGATATACGCCATTGTAGCTAGCTTGCTACGTAGTTACTTTTTGTGACGCTAGGTGTCACTACAACTTCATGCAACTCTCGACGACGGCATCTGAAAATGAGAAATTGATATTTATATTCAGTAGATACCACATTATATTTTCAGTACTTAGCACCACATGTATGAAGCAATGCAATTTCATTGGTTGAACCCTTAAAATTATAATAATAATAAAATCTTTATTGGCCAAAAGACAAGTACACATAAAAAAAAGTAAAACCCGACTTCAAAAAACTAAAATGTATAAAATAATTTTCTTAAAAAACTTAACAGCTTCTGAAGTCGGGGCCACTGCCAAGCTAGGAGTATTGAAGAATTATAGGCCCCGACTTCAGAAGCTGTTAATTTTTTTAAGAAAATTATTTTATATTTTTAGTCTTTTGAAGTCGGTTTTTCCTTTTTTTTATTAGTTTTAGAAGTCGGTTTTTTCTTTTTTTTACAGTTTATTTTATTAAACAGGCACCCAATTTTTTTTTTTCAAATATCGCAGCCTCCTATTTCCTCACAGACGGAGTCGCGGGTACAGCTAGTTATGTGTAAAGAACGGTCACCCATCCAAGACTTTACCGCAGAAAGTGCGCTTGACTACGCGGTAGCTCTAGCTATTTAGCAGCAAGTAGTCGGTAGCGTAGTGTGACGTGAGTACGATGTGTTTTCAGCATAAACTGACCTCTCATTGTATGTAAGGTCAGCTTATACTGAAAATGTATAGCTTGATATGTAGCCGTGTGTACGTCCAGCGCACCCTTGGCAGTCCTCCGTTGCGAACTTTGCTGTCTAGCTAATCTTTACACCATAGAAAGAGCAATTTCTATGTGGAGCTCACGCTAGAAAGTTATCATGTGTTACTTACATAATATCATATCAAGATCTCGGCGTAGCACTTGAGACTCCTTTCATATGCGACTATGGTGAACCCCGCTGTCATGAAGCGACGGTAACATAATTATGACGTCATGTCACTCCGACGACTTCCTGCATCTGTAATTGAGATAGATTTGTATATTATAATAATTATTAACAATTTCGATCAAGAACCTCGTCCCTTCTCCGAGTATCATCAACTGCGACCAAGGGATTATTGCGAAAGTAACTCTGTCTCTCTGTTTGTTACCTGTTCATGACTATACGACAGAACCGATCTTGATGAAAGACGAAGAAATAGTGTGTATCTGCACCATGAGGAAGGACATAGGCTGTAAGTATACATATATATATTTTTTTTTAAGCTCACCTCTCATTGTATGGAAAGCCTATACATTGATACAATGCGAGGCCAGATTATCTGCTTAGGTATACTAGAAATGTATAGCTTGACGTTTAGGCGTGTGTACGTCCGGCGCACCCTGGGCTGTCAGCCCCGTCGCGAACCTTGCTGCCTGGCTAATCTTTACGTCATCATGGAATGAGGAATTTCCATGTGGATCTCACGACAGAAAGTTATCATGCTTACTTGTTATCATATCAAGATCTCGGCGCAGTACTTGAGACTACTTTCATACGCGCCCCGATACTTGATGCGACCATGTGAACACCGCTGTCACGAAGCGACGCGACAGTTACATAATTATTACATCATGTCACTCTGACGACTTCCTGCATCTGTAATGAGATTGATTAGATTAGGACAGCCCTCCCTTCTCTCCTCCGGGGACAGCCCTATGATGGGTTCTCACCACGTAAAACAAAAAAAAGGTGTGATGCTATTTGAATGTTTTATCTATCCTCATAACGTAAAGTTCTAATTATGAATTCAAAAATAATACTATAAGTAATGATAGACTGTATGCACATGCATCTATAATAAAAAAAAAAAAAAAAAATGATTCTGTTTTCCTAACAAAACAATGCTATAAAATAACTTTTTTTCTATTATAGTACACCATAGACTTAATATACTACTTTTTAATAAATCTACGTAGTAAACTTCGGATCCACCAAGGAGTTTTCAATTCAAATTTTATAGCAGCCGTACATTATATCTAAGGTGGCGGGCGCGGCTAGGGCGCATGCGCGGCGAGTTCTGGCGCCATTTTACAATTTTCATTAGGTATTAATTTGATAACTACCTATTGTATGAGTATAGATAAAGTAGTGTATGAAACTGCACCTAACTAGGTATTAAAACACTCGTGTTTTAATACCCCCTATTATACAACAGTTTCATATACTTAACACTTATGTTAGAGTAATGTCTCTCCACGGATTTCCAGCACAACAGTAATCATAAATTCGTTTACTCAGACGTCCGTTTACAATTCGTTCGTAATTATCGGTATCGAGTGCGGTTTCAACTCGACGCGTTTCAAGCATTCATTGTGCGCCTAATGCAACGTTAATGGACGTTTTGTACCGTTCATTGTTTAAAATCTACGCTTAAGAGACTCGAATGTTTTCCAGTGAGTGGTTTCGCATTATGCCTCCAATAGGTCTGAAGAACAGCGACGTCGACACACGTCACAATCGCTTTTACAGAATCGAAGGCATGGACGATATTGAGTACATTTTCGTCATAGAAACTGGAAGCACAGAAGGTCGACTGCTACCGACGTCGAATCAGGCCGTAAACATCCACAGCCGACTAGTGCTAATGCAATAATTTGCCATGGTCTCCTATGTGGTCTCCTACAACTGAAGGAGTACCTCTACACTTCATTGATACCTAATGATATGATAAATAATTTTTGAATTTGCGTGTTTATGATGTATTGGAGATCTTTAAATAACTTACTCCTTTTAATAAAACATTTAGACACAAATGGCCCACCATGAAGAAAAATTAAGTTCAAAAACTAAAACTCGACTACTGAAAAGGTATGTAACAAGAAAATATTAATAGATACATAATATTATATATGTATATTATATTATATTTTCTTGTTACATACCTTTTCAGTAGTCGGGTTTTAGTTTTTGAACTTAGGTATAAAGATTTTTTTATTTCTCATAAAAACATACAGTTCACTTATAATGAGATACAAAGTAATATTAGGTTATTATTATTACCTCTAGAGTGTTGGAGTATCAGAGTTAGCTTAGATACTAATTAGTTTACAATAAGTATAGTATTCTTTAAGTTTGCTTTTGAATACATTTATGTTGTCGCAGTTTTTGATGTCATCTGATAATCTATTGAACAGCTGTGCTCCCTCAAACGTATATCGTATTTTTGCCGTAATTAGTACGTGCAGATATTAGTTGTAGTTTATGTTTATTTCTTAAGTTGTGTGTTATTGTTCGTTTATGTAGCTGTATGTTCGATTAAATGGAATTTGTGGTGATGTATAAACTTAATTTTTTTTTCAGGGCTGCGAGCAATTGCTTACAATATTATATATTTTTGAAATGTGCTAAGTAAGCCCTTTCATTTGATACCCAACACGGCATCATTAATAAAAATAGTTATTTGTGCAACAAGAGAGCAAAGTCGTTTTTTGCTGCGAGTGCTGATTTTGAATCTCGAGCAAGCGAAGGATTCAACGATTGAATCACGAGCGTAGCGAGTGATTCTAAAGTTGAATCCTGAGTGTGGCGAGGGATTCAAAGGCACGAGATGCAAAAAACTTTGCTCTCGTGTAACACACATAACTTTTCACTTCAGCAGCGAGAACACTTTAGGAGATAAAATATATTACGTAACATTATTGAAACTAGAAATAAATATTTACAGGTTAATTATCAGTTTTATTTGCAGTAAATACTTATTTTCGTTTAAATACAACAATAAATTAAAAATTCAATAAATTACACTATAAGACATAATTAAGAGAGGATTCTTTGGTCATTGGACATAATTGTCTTTTTGCAAAATTTCTTTAGTCAGTACGAAATTCCGAACGTGTTTGTCTTTGAGGTCGAATTCAAAATCGGAACTTCGAAAGGGCTGGTCTTTGTCTCTCTCTCTTTCTAATGGTGGGAAAGAGATAGAGTGTGAATGTTTCGAATTGTATGATTAACCCAAGGCTGAATAAGATATTCGCGGCTTTCTGAAAACAAAAATTAAAAAGTTACTTTGTCTCACTCAGTGAGCAAAATCGCATTTTGCTCACTGATTTCAGGCAGCAAAACCTACATGTTTGAGCTACTGAAGTGAAAAATATATTTTAGTTTATTACATGTCCTATATAGGGCGCCATATTAAATTTCATGTGACGTCACATAGCTTATAACCAGCGTACAATTAAGACGCTTCCAACGATACCTCATTTGTTGAATTATGATAAGTAGTTCCGAAGTTATGAGGGAACAGATGAACATACATACATATATACATACATACATACCGGTCAAACATATAACCCTCTCCGTAGTCGGGTAAGAAGCAAAAACAAATCTGACATAATGCCTTTAGTACCTAGGTACGCAAGATCAACGTTTGTAAATACCTACGAAGTTTCTGTACGTGACAGTCCTAACACATAACACAACCTCGTGGTCGTATTCCTTCTGTGCGGTAACTGGAAAGCCTGGCGCGTGGCAAGTGCCGCTCAGTGGTAATGGATCAAACCATTAACCACTCAATACTCGTGTTACAGCGACCAATCGACGTATGAGAGCTGCCGACAATGGTCACAATTTCTCCGTTTTATGCAGTCATTGTAGAATAAGATTCGCCTTTTGTTGCCAATATGTTTTGTTCTAGTGTACGTGTTTGTCAACGGTTTGTTTAGCGGTGCATTGCCGTTGCCGCGCAAAAGATCAAAGAACTAACCCCATTATATCTAGATACATAAAGACTTTTAATATTAACACTGATTAAATCATAGTTATCATTGTCATTTGTATGCCAAAAAAAAAGTAAAAACCGACTTCAAAAACTAAAAAGAATAAAATAATTTTCTTAAAAAACTTATCAGCTTCTGAAGTCGGGGCCTATAATTCTTCAATGCACCTAGCTTGATAGTGGCACTGACTTCAGAAGCTGATAAGTTTTGAAAATTATTTTATTCTTTTTAGTTTTTGAAGTCGGTTTTTACTTTTGTTTTAAAGTTTTTATTTTTCAATTTTGAGTGGCATTAACAATACATAAACATGAGATTACAGCAATCGCGAGTGATGTGCTGTTATTCATTCAAGAGTTCCATTGTCTATCTCCGAAGATCTTCATCAGATCTACACCAAATTTAAATGGGACCACTTCGGAAGTACATCCTTTCAAACAAAAAAGAATCATCGAAATGGGTTGGCGTGATATTGAGTTATTTGACCATTTGTCGCGCATATACTTAATGTAAATTTAAGACTTGGATCCCATTGTCAGAACTGGACCAAATTAAAATGGGACCACACGGAAAGCACCAGCTTTCAAATAAAAAAAAGAATCATCAAAATCGGTTCACGCAGTCGAAAGTTTGAGGTAACAAAAAAAAAACCCGTCGAATTGAGAACCTCCTCCTTTTTTTTGAAGTCGGTTAAAAAGAACTGCATTAAAATCCGTCCATCCGTTTTGGAGCTACGATGCCACAGACAGATACACAGATACACATTACAAACTTATAACACCCCACTTTTTTGTCGGGGGTTAAAAATCAAATCAATAAACCTTATTTCTTTCTTTCAATCAAAATGAAATATCCCCGTCAATATTGAAAAAATGTTAGTTGTGCCTTTTTCGTTTCGAGTAATACTAATATCACTTCTTTGCCAGTTACACTCATGAGAAAAGAGAAGTTGTTTTAAATAATTAACACGCTTTTATTAGCTTCACCTGTAACGGCTGTAACTAACTATGTAAGAAAATCTTGGAAGTTAAATTTGACCCATTTCCCGGTTTCGATTGAGCTGAAATTTTGCATACACGTTCAGTTTGGATGACTAAAGCGTGTTATATAGTTTTTTGAACTATAATATTTTATTTTATTAAAATACAGACTCGAATAACGAGTACATGCCAAGAGCCTAGCCGAATAAAATAGCAACATGCAGATAATGCTTACAGGCGACATATTGCATAACACTGTCCGTAGGCACTACAATAAAATGTTGAATTGAAATTATAATCAAATCTTCGTTTTAACGTTACAACGCAACAGCGTTACGGAAATAGATACAAATAGAAGACAACATTAAAAATACTTGGTACTGACTTGATGGGTATCAAGTGGAAACTTCTCATCGGGACCGTGGACAGAGCAGGAATTCGGACAACTTCAGTTTTCTTAGCTGAAATAATAAATTCAAAAAACATTTTTAAAACAAGCTTTTACACGAATTACGACGTTCTGAAAGTGCCTACAAAGGCCCAGTTGAAATAAAAAACTTTTCCTTTGACTTTGTTTCCTACTCTTCAAGTTCTTTCATTTGATACCATGGAGATAGTATATTATACATATATACCTATAATATACAGGGTTGACAAAATATACGCCATTTTGAAAATATTACAATTATTAAGTATTGCTTAATGTATTGTCACCAAAACAAAAGGTGTTTGCAAAATTTCTAAAAAATCGGTTGAGTGGAAATGGTTCAAAATTTAGTTGCAAGATTTGACCTAAACAAACAAATACACATACATAGTAGGTATACATACATACAAACATTGCAAATTAAATAAAAGCTTGTAAAAATTAAAAATAGTCAATTCATCACAAAGTAGCATTATAATATTCTGTGCTATACGCTAGAGGTATCTATCAAATGAATCATAAAGTACCTAGGCACAAATTCAAATTTTTTATTGCAGTTTAAAGTTTTAAAGAGGTTTGAAGTATAATTGGAACAATTTATATAAGTTAATTCTAGTAAGTCCACCCTACCATTAAATTATTTACCTAAGTTAGTTTATATCAAAGAAAAAATATCTTAAAGACGGTGCGGCCTTGTGAGCAATTTTCAGCAATATGTACCTACGTACATAATTATCTTCGTATGCTGCCACTGCCATGCTGTACCTAAGTCGGGCTACCACCGATCGGTTTATATGATTAGTGAATGATCCCAAGGTATATGCGATTGGGAGGCGATGATATTTATGTAAGTATTGTAGTGCTTATTTAGCTAAAAAAAACTATTATAAAAATACAAATTTAAAACTACAAAGTTAACACACACACATAAAGTACTCTTCCACATCGCTGTCAACTGGCAGTGTGTCTTTGGCCAAAGAATAAGCATTGCCATTCGACGCACGTCACAATGTATTTCATAAGTGCCTGTATTTGGTTTACATGAAATTAAAATCTATTCTCTTCTATTCCATGTTCTTTGTTAGTTTACTGTTGTTGCGGCCCAGCCACATAGTATAATCTCAGTCATCTTCTTTTACGATTACCAGCAGTATACCACAATAACAGTAGCATAAGTGAACGAACTAAGTTATAAGCGCCGAGATAAATTTATACACAAACTGCTCGCTGTTGAGTGGCTGCTAACACAATATTGAAAGGCGCTCGATTGAATTTTATTAAGAAACAAATCATTTACGTATGTTTATAGAGGTTTAAAGAATGAAAACAGGAATAATTATGTTACTTACTTGGAATTTAATCAATATTCTTATACTTGTGTTTTTCCTTGGTATACAAAGAGGCAGTTAGCAGATTAATTTTATTGAACAATTCTGAATCTCTGCATCTGAAAGAAAAAAATAGAATTAATAGGTACATAGATTATGGCATTTTCTCTCAGAATTTGTCTATGGGGGTGCCTTACACAAAATATTATGTTTTGTACTGACACGTGGAGCAAACCACGTGTCAGTACAGTAAAGATACTTGGTTTTGCCTTGAAGCAATACCTACCTATATTACATAGATCTGTAAGTACCTACTGTATGCAATTACAGCAACCGAACTTTTAGCACTCAACAAGAGGTAACATAACCGTCAAAAGACCTCGACTCCAACTAAAAAAAGAGCTGTAACTTTTGAACGGCTGAACTAGCGTTATTTTTTAAATGCATTGAAATCAGTCCATCCGTTTTGGAGCTACGATGCCACATACAGATACACAGACCCACAGATACACACTACAAACACAAAACACCCCACTTTTTTTATCGGGGGTTAAAAAATTACGTAGACTACACTTTCTAAATTAGATGTTAGCATAATTATTATGGAATCGATCAAAAAGTTTACTTCAGCAGTAATAAATTAAGGTCGAAATGCAATCGGATGTGGAATTGTGGACAAACAGAATATTTTTTTTCGATATTAGCAGCAAAATTTTATTATTAAGCAAAATACCAAGATAGATACTTGGTTATCTCATAATTTACATGTTTACAAGTTAAACTAATAATTTACACAAAATGACGACAGCACTCGTTTCACGAATAAAACAATGCTACCTATTTAGTAACAATTCTGAGAAATCAATATATTCAGGCTCCAAGCGGACCTCTGACGAGCGCAAGTATTAAAATTGACTTTGAAAACTTTTTAGGCACGCGGTCACATTTATGGTAACCTTCAGGTCGCCTCAATGTCACCTTATATTTTACGGTACCTATACGAACAGAATTAAACAATAACTGACTTACATGACTCCATCCTGCAGTAATTTCAGTCTATGGAACATTTAATCCATCATTAGTTATACTTCCCAAAAGATTAACTTCAAAACTAGTAGTCTTGAATCGAGCTGCTTCTTTAATCGAGCGAATATCGAAAAGAAAATGACGTGCAACTTTGCAATGTAACCCAAACAAATCGAGAACGTCAAATTTTTTGAAGGCAGTCACAGTATCTTTAGACCTATTCAATTTATCCGTGTAATATTCTCGCCAGAATTTTTTTTTGCCTTACCCACTTATTTCTTTATAATTTTTGGTCAAATATTATCCAACTCTCTCGCACCTATGGACTTCTCATATATTATCCTTGTCTTAATTTACAAGCCTTCTAGAATGTTCTAAAGTAGAACCACTAATGTGTGTGAAAGAGATCCCTATACTAAGTAGGTACTAGGTACCTACATTTACATCTGAGATTATGCTGAGCTGAGGCCCTTTTGGGATAAATGTACTTTTTAAAACGCTTTTATTAGCTTCACCTGTAACTAACTAACTAATTAACTACCTATGTAAAAGAATATGGGAAGTTAAATTTGACCCACTTCCCGGTTTCCCAATTCCGTTGAGCTGAAATTTTGCATACAAGTTTAGTTTGAGAACAAAAGCGTTTTCTTTAGTTTTTTTTTTTAACTATAAGTAATATTTATTTTATCTATTCAATGTTATGTGTTTTAATTTTAATTGTGCCAATAAACGCAATTTTCTTTATTTAGACAGGCGTTAGGTACTCGTACATCTTGTAACGTAAGTACGTACCTAGGTACTACTGAATAGGTAGTGGTAAATTGGATGGTTAAATAATTTCAACGTAACCAGAACATCGTGTGACGTGTCATCGTCCTAACTTATGTATATTAATATATATTTATCGACCACTAATTACTACCCGCGAGTCTACCGCGTAACTAAAATGGTAATGAACATCGACACTGGTAATAAACTTCAATACCATCGTGAGAGACTGAACTTCGAGCTACCTTGTAAAAAAAATACCGATCATCAACCGATCGGTAATGTATATCTACTTATACCTATGATCTACTAATCTGGGGGCACGGCAGTGCCCCAGCCAAGTCTCGAGCAAAACGGACACGGCCGTACCATCTTTTCTCGATGCGATTCGCGGCTGTTTCGCCCCCCCTATATCTTCGACGTGGACAAAGCTACGAGTTTAGGTTTTCGGTGAATAATAGTAGGCATTAGAAAAAGCTTAAGTTCGAAATTACATGCCAATTGAATTAATAGTTTAGGAGTTACGGTCGATCAAAGTTACACCATTTTGTCACTCACTGACTCACTGACTCACTGACTCACTGACCGATCATCAAAAATCTAAGGTACTTCTAGCAGACTTAGAAACTTCAAATTTTGCACCAAGATAGGTCATTAGCCACATATAAAGGAAAAATTAAAAAAACATTAAAAATAATTATAAAAACATTAAAAAATAATATACCATAGAAAACAATTTTATATTTGCGGTTTGGCAAGAACATTGTCTATGGATTTTGACTGCATTGTTAACTTTGTTCGTTGTTTAAGTATTCAATTGGATGAATAAATACATAGCTAATAGCTGAAGTCCAAGAAATTATGAGGTCACCTAAAAAAAAAAGAAAGAAATACACTTACAAAAAATAAATGAGATCCCACCAAAAACATTAAATGTAAAAAAATGCCAAGTCTCTCGATGCAGTCTTTCCATCGTAAAAAGTTTTGAGATCTCATAGAAGCCAAGTCCTATTCAAATTATTTTGTAGTTATAAATCAACATTTATTAATTGTATCAATAGTTTTCTTTATATTATAATTATAGTGACTTGGCAATGAGCACAAATTAAAAGCTGCTTGCTGCCTGGAATTATATGCAAATGTTACTGACGAGACCTGTGATCAGATTATCCTGCGCAGTTTACTAGTCTTGGATGAGACTGACTGCCGTTGCCGAAATTCGGTTGGGACGACACGGATAAACCAAAAGAAAATTAATTTTGTGATATTAATGTTTACGCATGCGGTGTGTGACTTTCAACTCCTCCAAATATGCCGTTTTATTTGTTTCTTCTTGTGCTCATTGCCAAGTCACTATAATTATAATATAAAGAAAACTATTGATACAATTACTAAATGTTGATTTATAACTACAAAATAATTTGAATAGGACTTGGCTTCTATGAGATCTCAAAACTTTTTACGATGGAAAGACTGCATCGAGAGACTTGGCATTTTTTTACATTTAATGTTTTTGGTGGGATATTATAAAGAGAAAAGATATTTAGATTTTTTGTATGTTTATTTGTTTGTTTGTCTAAACAAATATTATAAAGAGAAAAGATTTGATTTTTTTTACCCGACTACGGAAAGGGTTATATGTTTGACCGGTATGTATGTATGTTCATCTGTTCCCTCATAACTTCTGAACTACTTATCATAATTTGACAACTGGTTATAGGCCATGTAACGTCACATGAAATTTAATATGGCTCCCTTTATAGGACAGGGTAATGAACGATTTTTTTTTATTTATTAGTGATGCCCTGTTGTTGTATGTTTGTTTGTAATGGATAAACTCAAAAACTACTAAACCGATTTTAAAAATTCTTTCACCAGTAGAATGCTATATTATCACTGAGTAACATAGGTTATAATTTAAACAGATATCACGCGGGCGAAGCCGCTGGCGGAAGCTAGTAAAGTAGTAATTTATAAAGATACTAGCTTCCGCCAGCGGCTTCGCCCGCGCGATATCTTTATAAATTATAGCCTATGTTACTCTCTAATCATGTCTATACTATGTATATATAAACCTTCCTCTTGAATCACTCTATCTATTAATTAAAAAAAACCGCATCAAAATCCGTTGCGTAGTTTTGAAGATCTAAGCATACATAGGGACAGACGGACAGACAGCGGGAAGCGACTTTGTTTTATACTATGTAGTGATCATGCGGGCGAATCCGCTGGCGGAAGCTAGTTTTTTTATATGGTAGGTAGTTCGAAGTTTAGTCTCTCACAATCGTATTGAAATTTATTACCAGAATCTGATGTTCATTACCATTTTGTTACGCGGTAGACCCGCCGATTGCGCCAGAAGGACGGTTACCTATGTTTTAAACCCCCGACGCAAAAAGAGGGGTGTTATAAGTTTAACGTGTCTGTCTGTGTATCTGTCTGTGGTATCGTAGCACCCAAACGGATGAACCTATTTTCATTTAGTTTTTTTTGTGTCATAGATAATTTTATCCCGAGTGTTCTTAGCCATGTTTCATGAAGATCATCAGCTCTTTTCTAGTTGATGAGGGGATCTAACTGACTTCCTTATGTCCGATTGATTCGAAATTTGATACCGTGTTACTTCAATTATATTGAAAGTATATGGTAAGGTAACCATGACCTGATAAGCCGTTTGAAGATCATCAGCTCTTTAATAGTTGATGAAGGGATCTGACTACCTTCCATATGTCCTATCGATTCGAAATTTGGTACCAAGTTACTTCAATGATATTAAAAGTATATGGTAAGGTTTAGATTTTATATCTACTTTAAAAAGGACAAAATAAAAGTAAAATTAAAAATTTTAAAAACCCCCCGACACTAAAAATAAACTCTAAAAACTAACAAATAATATTTTAAACCTATTATAATTATTATCGTCACATATATTATGTAAGTTCAAATATTTATATTTTCCAAGCGTCATATAATAGGAAAATATAATCGGAAAATATAATAGGTTTAAAATATTATTTGTTAGTTTTTAGAGTTTATTTTTTGTGTCGGGGGGTTTTTAAATTTTTAAATTTTATTCAAGTAAATAAGTAGGTATATAATTATGTATGTAGGTACCTATGTATATTTCATTGGCTCGCTCTGTAGCCTAAACGGCTTGATTTCTAAACATTCTACCCTCTAATTCAAATGCAGATGTCAAATTATCATTTCCCATAATCATAACACACGAAATCCTAAGTCTAGAAGGTTGGCTCGTAAAACCTTACAGACAGACTCCTTACCTTGAACAGAGTGCATGTATACATGCTTAGGTAGGTACCTACTTATCTACCTTGTTTATTTTATTTATGTCGGGCTGTACTGAATTACTTACATTTACATTGTAATTTGTAACACATCTAATACCTACTAGGAGCCTTTTTCCAAAAAACTCTCATAGATGGCGCTGTAAATAGTTTATGATAACCCTTACAACTTTATGGGCAACAAGAAAGCTGTTGCGAGCAAAACCTAATGCTAAACAATACCTTATTCAACAAAGGATGCTGTAAACATACTGTAAATAATTTATTTTTAACAAGACAAGGCTCTCTGAATTAATTTAAGCGACGCCGCGCTCCGCCATGTACATAATCAGTTAGCATGATAGTTTTGTATACGATTCTATCTAGCGCTCATAGATGGCGCTCATCATTATACGGCCAAGAATACTAAATAATAAATATGGCTGCACCACCCACAGCTGAACCAAAGAATACGAACTACTGCGGGTCTACCGCGTAACTAAAATGGTAATGAACATCGACTCTGGTAATAAACTACGATCGTGAGAGACTATAGGTACTTAGGCTGACATTCAGAGACGACAGAAACGAGTCCTTTAATTCTTCAATTCAATCAAACTTAATTCTTCAATGCAACTAGCTTGGCAGTGGCACCGACTTCAGAAGCTTTTAAAGAAAATTATTTTATACTTTTGGGTTTTTTGAAGTCGGTTTATTTATTTTTGTTAATTTCAAGTGACTATCATAGTTTAATCGAATATTGTCACGTGGGCAAAGCCGCGGATACAGCTAGTATTTAATAAAATAATATTGACTTATAATAAAATGCGACATCAGTACTAGAATTATATCTGATTTTCCTTAATAGTAAACAGACTTACGTCATGAACATGTTTTTTAAAATTATAAAAATGTAATAAAAAAACAACATTTCTTTACAATCTCATTTCAGTATCAATAAATCAGTTCATCTACTATTTCTACAATCAGTATTTCATTATTATCTATTATGCTTCTTCATTAAGTTATCAAGCCATGATTAATACAAGTCATGATTGCCAAAACGTTTTTTGCGATTTCCCAAAAAACTGTTTTTTTGAGTTAGGCCAGTGTATTATTAACGTGCGCAAAGATGCAAACCCATTTACAAAATGACAATAATCAAAGTTAAACTCCTATAGATCAAAAACCTTACAAAGATAATATACCTACTTAGGTACATCGATAAACAGAGTAGACATAGTCCACCCTCTACGTCTGTATACTACAGTTACCGACGCTCCCACACAGAATTCTTTGTAGTGAATTAAGGCAACTTCGCGACGCCGGAAAATAAAATAATAGGCTACCCATTAGAGCCGCTCTCAAAGACATCTCGCTAATAGTCGGAAATAAATTTGACGTTCGTCTGAGCCACTTTGTGCTCGTTTCGGCTCATTTAACTCGAGTGGCATCAAACTTGTTACATTAATCTATGTATTACCTACCAACATCGATGCTTATTGCTTACCAATATTACTAGATAATTTTTACCCGACTACGGAGAGGGTTATATGTTTGACCGGTATGTATGTATGTTCATCTGTTCCCTCATAACTTCTGAACTACTTAGCATAATTCAATAAATGAGGCATCGTTGGAACCGTCTTGATTGTCCGCTGGTTATAGGCTAAGTATATGAATTATGACGTCACATGAAATTTAATATGGTGCCCTATAAAGGATTTAGCAACGAACTAAAAAAATTTTTTTGTTTAATGATGCCATGCCGTGTTGGGTATCAAATGAAAGGGCTTGATTCGCACATTTTAAATATATATATATTGATAGCAGTGAGCCAGTGACACGCGGATCTGAAAAAAAAATTAAGTTCAATAACTAAAACCCGACTAGATACCTACTGAAAAGGTATGAAACAAGAAAATATTAACACATTCATTTCAGGGGATAGCCGTGGTCGTATGCCGCCTACAGCTACCCTAACAAAACAATACAGTTTAGGGCAAAGTGGCATAGGTATGTACGACCACGGCTATCCTCTGAACATCACTATGAATATGTGTTAATATTTTCTTGTTTCATACCTTTTCAGTAGTGGGGTTTTAGTTTCTGAACTTAATTTTTTCTTATTATACTGAGTTGTTTGATCGCTTGTCAAGTCTTTAATTAATTATAATGTAGAATGTTTGAAGTTGTGGATACGAGAAGGAAATTATTTACTTAGGACACCTAGGTTTGTACGGGGGACCTCTCGGTCTGCAGTCGAATGCTCTACCGATTATGAGCTGCGAGAACATACCTAGGTAAGTATATGAGATGAATTCTGATATAATATGACAAATTATTACCTTGCTTGCATTCGTTGGCAAATGGCACTCGTGAGTTGCAGCTGAAAACCAGCGTCAGGCGGCCAGTATCACTGCCTCCTCAATGATCGATATAATCCATACGCTTAGAGGCCCAGGTTTAGTTTAAGTACCTAGTGTAATTTCGGTTTAACGCATCGCCCGCGTTCTGGGTGCCGATTGGCCAGCTCCGAGCTTTTCACCAGTCGAAGCGCCGAACGTGGTCTATACGTAAAATCGAGATGGTTCTTAGAAACTTCACTAGGGCCTATGACCAAAAGAATAAGAAAAACCTTATTCTTTCGGTCGGGTTGGTACGAGTATATGGGGACTTTATTGATTATTATAATGCTCTTATGTATGTAATTAGAATTTATATATATTAGTAAGTATGCCTATTATAATATAATATTGATAGTTTCGAGCGTATGGCACTCGTGGGTTGCAGCTGAAAACCAGCGTCAGGTGGCCAGTATCACTGCCTCCTGACATTATGCTGAGCTGCGGCCTTTTGGCACAACAACTTTTTATTTTATATGTTTTCTTTGTTATTGGTTTTATTTATTTTTTGTTGTGCTAATAAAGTATTTTTCTTTCTTTCTTTCTTTCTTTACGGTAGGACCGTGGGTGCTGGGAGGACTAAGGAGCAAATTAAACGACATGTAATCAAATAGGCACCTAGTTATTTGTGGCTTTACTTACAAGCGCCATTTACGAATAAATTCAAAAATAATTACACCATAATCAAACGCATTGCTTTACATCTAGATAATAGATACGATCCTGTACCGAGCGGCGAGCGACCGGAACACTGCGATTAAATCACTGGCGACGTGACAGTGGCGCCCTCTCACGCCGGAAGGAAGGAACCTGCCAAATTAGTGCCGCAGTGCTGATCCCACTCCCGGACTAAGAACGGCATTGTTTGTCCCCATTACACAGCGCTTTTGAGCCCTTGTGACAAGATGTGACCGAGTCTGAGACGAGTTTTAAATGAATCACCTTTTATCTTGCGAAATGGGTAGGTACTAGGTACCTAGCAATATTGCTATTTGCGAAATTGTTATACCTACGGATTGTTAGACGGAAGAATTTTAGAGTTGTAACTAGTTGTAAGTGTAGACTTAACCTAAACTTCCATGCAAATATAGATAAACTAGCTTTCAATAAAAAAAACTGCATTGAAATCGGTCCATCCGTTTATGAGCTACGATGCCACAGACAGATACACAGATACACACTACAAACTTATAACACCCCTCTTTTTAGTCCGGGGTTAAAAATAGAGTCTTCAATACTCATGCATCACATGAACCAACGCAAGTCTGGCGCCATATAACGTTAAAATCTAACTAGCTACCTGTTACTTGAGCACGCTGCTCCGAAGGATTATGACATTGTTCTTTTAGATGGTAACTGAAACTATGTTAAGATAAACCCTTCATAAGCCCACGAAGACTCAAAAGATTTGTACAACTCTCTAAGCGGCTTAAGGTCTATTATTCTCATTATTGAAGTGTTAAAAAGTGATTCAGCACCATTTTCTAAAGAATTTAAGTATGTGGGTGGTTAGTTCCTACCTCTACCTACTTATTCGCATTAAGAATAGAGATAATTAATAGATGAATACATCTTATGTTACCTATCTCAATGTTGAAGTAAGATAAGTGATGATAATGATAACTTACCGTCATTGTAAAACTATATTTACAAAAATCAGTTTTGACATTGTAACGTCTGCTTTACAGGGTGGGGACGACGCGGACGTTCCGACATTAAATCACAGACTTATATAACACCAGTAGCAGACCAAACATGAATCCGCTAGATCATAGATGGGTAGGATTCTTTATCCCCTTTTAACCGACTTCAAAAAAAAGGAGGAGGTTCTCAATTCGACGCGTACCTACTGTGTTTTTTTTTTTAACCGACTTCAAAAAAATGGAAGAGGTTCTCAATTCAACGCGTACCTATGTTTTTTTTTATTTTTTTATGTTTGTTACCTCGTAACTCTCGACTGTGAATCATCGAAATCGGTTGGCGTGATATTGAGTTATTCGACCATTTGTCGCGCACATACTTAATGTAAATTTAAGACATATGGTTTTGTCATGGATCCCATTGTCAGAACTGGACCATATAATATTTTAAACCTATTATAATTATTATCGTCACATATATTATGTAAGTTCAAATATTTATATTTTCCAAGCGTCATCGCGTTGGGGGACCACTAAAGTGAGAAAAAACAGGTGAAGTCCCCCGACGCGATGACGCTTGGAAAATATAATAGGTTTAAAATATTATTTGTTAGTTTTTAGAGTTTATTTTTTGTGTCGGGGGGATTTTAATTTTTTTAGTTTAGGTACTTTTATTTTGTCCTTTTTAAAGTAGATATAAAATCTAAACCTTACCATATACTTTTAATATCATTGAAGTAACTTGGTATCAAATTTCGAATCGATAGGACATATGGAAGGTAGTCAGATCCCTTCATCAACTATTAAAGAGCTGATGATCTTCAAACGGCTGATCAGGTCATGGTTACCTTACCATATACTTTCAATATAATTGAAGTAACACGGTACTAAATTTCGAATCAATCGGACATAAGGAAGTCAGTTAGATCCCCTCATCAACTAGAAAAGAGCTGATGATCTTCATGAAACATGGCTAAGAACACTCGGGATAAAATTATCTATGACACAAAAAAAACTAAATGAAAATCGCTTCATCCGTTTGGGTGCTACGATACCACAGACAGATACACAGATACACAGACAGACACGTTAAACTTATAACACCCCTCTTTTTGCGTCGGGGGTTAAAAACGGGACCATTCGGGAAGCACCAGCTTTCCAATAAAAAAAGAATCATCAAAATCGGTTCTCGCAGTTGAGTGTAATGAGGAACCTAATTAACACAAAAAAAAAAAACACGCGTTGAATTGAGAACCTCCTCCTTTTTTTTGAAGTCGGTTAAAAATCAATCAAATCCTATCAGTAGTTTAGCCACAGGAACTAATATTTTTAGGGTTCCGTACCCAACCAAAGGGTAAAACGGGACCCTATTACTAAGACTCCACTATCCGTCCGTCTGTCTGTCTGTCTGTCCGTCTGTCAACAGGCTGTATCTCATGAACCGTGATAATTAGACAGTTGAAATTTTTACAGATGATGTATTTCTGTTGCCGCTATAACAACAAATACCTACCTACTAAAAAACAGAATAAAATAAATATTTAAGGGGCTCTCATACAACAAACGCCATTTTTATATCTAGGTATGTTTATAGGTAGGAAGGGTCCCGCTTCGTGCGCGAGTCCGACTCGCACTTGGCTGGTTTTTTTTTCTTAATTTTACATTAAACTAGGTAGGTAGGTAGGTACCTAGGTATCTAACTTAGGTATCTACTTATTATCTTTAAACGAAATTTGAACAGCTTCTAACCTGTTCTTACCAAAATAATCTTTATTTAGGTAGGTAGGTACCTACCTACACGTATAGAATAGATAACAATAAACGATGACATAAATTTTTAATTTGATATCCCTTCACCTAGACGAATTAAACTAGAGTGAAATAGGTAGGTAGGTATAACCTTCGATTTTTTGTGTACCTATAGGTACGGCTTCGAAACGGATACGCGTCACCAGCCGGAGCCTGCATACCCTTAACATTCACTTATTCCTAATCCTAACATATTCTGCAAATACGGGTATTCTTTGCCTTTACCTACCTAAATAAATTGTAGGACAATAACCCGATTAACAAGAAAGAAAACTTCGAAAGTCGAGAAATACAGTGGAACTGACAACAATCTAAAGTAAAATCCAATAGGGAGTACCACTAAGTATATTAGATAAGGTCCTACGTTTTTAGTCCCGATACCGTTAACACTGAAATCTTTTTTTTTTCTTTTTTTTTTAAAAACGTTGCCCCTCACTAGGATTTCTCCTGTATCGAGGGTACAGTTTACAAACATACATGTCACATGCGCATACAACCAGACCCGAAACAACTATCTGTAGATCATACAAATATTTGTTCCGTGCGGGGATCGAACCCGCGGCACGTAGCGCAGAAAGCTAATCGCTTAGCCACTGCGCCAACCGTGTCGTCAAAATGGAAAAAATAAACTGCTGTTCCATATAAATGTTAATCAAGTTAGGTACCTATATTTAATTATTTGTATGGAACAGCAAATTATTTTGTATGCTATTTCAGTTTTTGACCCATAGTAGGTAAAAGTTACAATAACCCTTTTACTAGAAAGGTTGGACTTTGTATTTGCAGCCAGACCTATTGTTTTACAACAAAACTACGATGATAAATAATCAAGTATCAACAAAACTACGATTAGGATCAGTACCATCGGTGAGCAAACCATACTTCTTGAATCACCGCGGACACTCATAAGCCTAATCCATTCATAGCCCTTAACTTAATACATCAACCAATCACAGCAACGGGGCGGGCCATGGAAGCGAGACAGCAATTCCAAAATCCTTCCTAGTGCGACAGAGATAGGCAATCAGGTAACGTTGCGTCTAGAAACAGGCGTCGAGGAAGCGATGAACACGCTTTTCACGAAATCGTCACTTCGTCAGTCAAAGTTTGCAATTTGAGTCATAAACTCGCGGTCACATTTTACGAGTTAACTATTTACGCGGTTGGCCCCGAATTACATAAATTGATTTAAAAATAAGTGATTAAAGTGGATACGGGTGTTTGAAATTAATCGTACCTATTATTTATTTGATTTATGTTTATAAATATTATTTATTCACCGAATAAAGTTTGAACAAATCTCAGCAAATAACAGAATTTAAACTAAATGTACCTATTGAATTAAATGTGAAGTGTTGTGTATCGTCGCTATTATGTCGGAAGCCGGTCGCCGTGGTACAGCCTACACTATTGACAACATACTCGGACACACGGACAGACAACCGGGTATGTCATTATTATCGTTTTTTAGAAGGATACCTTTTCCTTGGAATTATATAGCAATAAAGGAAAATAACAATAATTTGAAAATGGTTAAAAGTAAAAATAAGAAAATTAATATAATTTTATACAGCACGAAACGGTTTGGATAAAAATATTCCAAATTCATTAAAAAATACGTTACACGATACAGTAGGTAAATAGGACGAATAATGATAGGTAGGTAGTACCTACTATATCGCTCATGAATTCTGAGGAATCCAATTTAAATTACATCAGAAAATATATCTCATGACTAACTCAAACAATTAAAAAGTTGCAGAAATAAATTACGTAGGTACCTATCTATCTATACTTATTAGGAAAAGAATCAAAATCTCACCGTAGGTATGAGGTTTTCTGTTCCGGGTGGTAAAGATACGTCCTGAATCACGCAACTTGGCTGGCACACTGCCTGCCGCGTTACGTTAGCGTAAGGCACTTCGCTAGTAAACACTAACTCACACTAATCTAACTTTAATAATTTTTTCTTGATTTGTACCTATTATTATTTATTAATGGGAAGATTTTTCGATCGATTTTTAATGGGTCTCGTCTGTTAAAGTCGCTATGTTCCGTTTAGAATTCTACTGGACTTGTTTTTTTCTTTTCACTTTTTATTTCAAGTTTACTTTTTAAGCAGTCGGGTTTTTTTTTATTTTTGATTGTATTTTTTAGTTAGCATTTCTAATTCCTTTAAATTACGTTTAAACATAAAAAAAACAAGTCGACAGGTTTTGAGGGCAAAAAATGTTGAAGACATAATAATTATGGCGCCAAAGCCGATTTTTTATTATTATTTAGATATCAGTGTTCCCAACTTAGGGGTTTTCCCCCCAAATTTAGGGGGTAAATAAGTGGGCTGGGATTTTTTTAGGGGTTTAATTGTTTTATGGGGATTTTTAGGGATTTTTTATTCTTGACTTTTACTGTGAAGTTTATAATAATTGTGACGCAATTGGCTCTAAACTTTTTGAAAATGCTTCAATTATTGTATAATAATACAATTTAGTTATTTATTATTTTTACAGAGTATTTTTTTTTTTAGGGGATTTTAGGGGTTTTTAACTTTAGCTTTGGGGATAAATATTTCTGAGAGTTGGTAACACTGTTAGATATAGCCAGTGTCACTCTCACGATTAGGACGAATCTAACGACACCTCTCAAGTTAAAATCCATCAAGCCGTTTAGACTACAGAGCGTACAAAATAATTTTCTTAAATAACATAACAGCTTCTGAAGTCCGTGCCACTGCCAAGCTAGGTGCATTGAAGAATTTTGTATTACATGGTGGATAAGTACCGTAATGGCTTTATGTAACTTATTTAATTTCTTTTTATTTATGGTAAACTATTCAAATACTGGTTTGATTACCTTATCAAATAAATAATATAAAATTAATTGGGCTAAGGGCTAAGTTCAGAAGACAAATAAACAGAGGTCTAAAACAAAAACGGCCGGCGGTTTAAAATGTAGACTACCGACAAAATGACAGACGGTTAAAAGTAAATCAGCTGTTTACCAGTACAAAAAATCATTTTAAACGAACGTTTTTGTCTTACTTATACGTCTGTTATCTCTTCGGTGTGAATGGCCCTAAGTCAACCTTTATTTTCATTATTTCTTCATTACCATTGCCACTTTGCCCTAAACTGTATTGTTTTGATAGGGTAGCTGTAGGTGGCATACGACCACGGCTATCCTCTGAAGCTGAACATCACTATGAATATGTGTTAATATTTTCTTGTTTCATACCTTTTCAGAAGTCGGGTTTTAGTTTTTGAACTTAATTTTTTTTTCGGAGCCGCCATCAACTGCCCTCAATATAATATTTCTGAAATGTGCTAATTAAGCCCTTTCATTAAATGAAAGGGCTTAATTTACAAAGATAATTTTTTTTTTGTTTGATGTTTGTTTGTTAGGTATCAAATTTTGATACCCAACACGCAAACATCAAACAAAAAAAATATTTTAGTTCGTTGCTTTATGTCTTCTAGAGGGCGCCATATTAAATTTAATGTGACGTCACATAGCCTATAACCAGCGGACCATTAAAACGCTTCCAACGATACCTCATTTGTCGAATTATGATAAGTAGCTTAGAAGTTATGAGGGAACAGATGAACATACATACATACATACATACATACCGGTCAAACATATAACCCTCTCCGTAGTCGGGTAAAAAACTTAAAGAAGTTGAAGAAAAGACGATTTTTAGAAAAACTTATGTTTAAGTACCTAGGTACATGTTTAACTTTTACAAACCGTGAAGGTATTTGTGTCTCTTTAGAATTTTATGTAGGTATATTGCCTATTCAATATCCATCTTTTAGAGTCTACTGTTATACCATAAACATTGAAAAGTCACCGTATATTGATTCTACACAGAATCTGAAATATCGCTATATTTCAGAAATCTTGTTTTTTTTTTGTAGAAGCCTTGTACCTATATATTCCTCTGATGTTTTCGTCCAGTAATCTATTCACTACTAGTACCAATATTGCTAGTAACCCTAATAAAACATTAATACGGCATTATTACCAGCGGTGTACCGGGCGGCCCCCCGTTGCGACGGCCATAACAATATTGTAAAAATTCATTTCGAAATGTTATGATTTTCACAAAGCCCACATAATGCTTTCTTTGTGTTACGTCGTTATCACACTCGACTGGCCTTTTGAGGATTAGAACTATAATGCTATTGTAATACGGTAATTATTGTTGCTACATGTGGCTTCACCATGCGGTGTGTTACACTTGAAGTTTCGATTATAAGAGATGAAGTGTGAACTCTTAAAAAATATTTGTGTAAAAGAAGCCAAGTAGCTCTCTACAAAGAAGGCATACAATCTGCGGTTTTCTGGAATGTTTGAAGGTTCGCTCCCTTACATTGTACACTTGTACAGTGTACGAGTACTGTTCATGTGTCTTAGATTAATTCAGAACAGAAGAAGATAGTTTGAACTCAATTGCAATTCTTTTTGACCTGAACTTGGCAGTCACACTACTACGTGCCTCACACATTTGTACTTATAATAAACTAGCTTCCGCCAGCGGCTTCGCCCGCGTGATATCTTTATAAATTATAGCCTATATGTTACTCACACATAATGTAGCATTCTGCTGGTGAAAGAATTTTTAAAATCGTCCAATATCCATTACAAACAAACAACCATTAATAAAAAATTCTTTTCTCTTTATAATATTAGTTTAGATAATAAGAATTTTTTTATGACATTCAGAAATAATGTACTTAAGATGATTAAGAATTTCGATATACAATGGAACTCTTCAATGAATAACAGCTTATCACTTGCCAATTGCGATTACTGTAATCACTTATTCAATATTGTTTATGCCACTCAAAAAAAGTAAAAACCGACTTCAAAAAAAGTAAAAAGTATAAAATAGTTTTCTTAAAAAACTTTTATAACAGCTTCTGAAGTCGGGGCCACTGCCAAGCTAAGTGCATTGAAGAATTATAGGCGCCGACTTCAGAAGCAAGAAAACTAAAAAGATTAAAAAAATATTCTTAAAAACTTTAAGAATATTTTTTTATACTTTTTAGTTTTCTGAAGTCGGTTTCTACTTTTTTTTTAAAGTTTATTTTATTTTTCTATTTTCAGTGACATAAACAATATATAAACATGCGATTACAGTAATCGCGAGTGATGTGCTGTTATTCATTCAAGAGTTCCATTGTCTATCTCCGAAGATCTTCATCAGATCTTCACCAAATTTAAATGGGACCACATCGAAAGTATACCCTTTCAAACAAAAAAAGAAACATCGTAATCAGTTGGCGTGATATTGAGTTATTCGACACAAAGTCGAAAGTGGAGGTAAAAAAAAAAAAAAACGCTTCGAATTGAGAACCTCCTCCTTTTTTTTGAAGTCGGTTAATAATCAGACCGTATAAAATTTATCAAATCATGCAATGGGGTAAAAAACTGCCTTTTGCTCACTTCAGATGTCGCTACTGTCGGTTGTTCCAGAAATTTGACAGATAGCTGTCAACTTTCATACTATTTTTATAAACAATCGAATTGTTATAAGAATAATTAATAAAATGACGCTTTGAGCAGCCGTTGGTTGCAAAAATCCGGGAGACCATAATATTCCCTAAATAAGCCAAAAGAAGAAAACTATGGGAAAAGGCCCTTCGAAAGAAAAATTCGAAGACTAGTAATAAGTAGAGGTTAAGTGCTATCCATTTTAAACCTGAGGAATATTTGGGGAGAAATTCTTACACTAGTTTTATAAAACAAACATTCATCATCATTTCAATGCTCCCTTTTTATTTTAGGCACCGCTATCAACGTATTACAGTGTATATTTTTATTATTTTATAACTAAACTTCTATACTCGTACAGAAATCTTCCTTTGGGCGGTACTTGACACCTGAAACAACATGTATGTCGAATTTAATCCAAAATATAGCCAATCCACAAGGAAAGATGAAAAAATCATAATTAAATAGCATTCTTACCTTTCTGCAAACTGTTGAATGTGGCGTTAAGACAGCGTTGGGAGATTTGTGCTGGCATTTACATCCCTGAACTTATGCAGTGCCGGAATGTTGACAGTCTCATCCTCAAGCACGTCTTCAACACCAATGAGATTATTTCGATCGTAGGCCTCTAACCTCCAACGAAAAAATAGGGCTTTACAAAAAGAACACAATATAACCTCCAAACTTGTTTATATAATTATATCTATTTACCGTGCAATTTATGCTGCTTTTTTAGCAATGCCAGAGGCATTCCTCTTTATTAGCTCGTCTTTTAATTGTATTACACTCCATGTAGAATACATTTTACTAGTATAATATGGTTCTAAGTAGGACACCAAACAACAACAAAAAACAATATGGCGGTTCTCAGGAACAACCGATAGTGGCGCCATCTGCGATGAGCTTTCAGTTTTTAACCTCATTAACTTACCAGCGATTTAACATCTCGTTTTGAAGTCGGAATAAAGAAAGCTGATCTAAAGATGCACTTGTAAGTATCGATTCATATAATGTGATCTCAGCTCAGATCTGTAACAAAATATTTTAGACTTTATTCCAATAAAATAAGACTCGAAATACGGGTGATTCATGTACTTAGCGAATATTGAAGTGGCAATTTGACAGGATTATATCGAACATGTTATTCGATAAAATCCTGTCAATGTAGGTACCTATACAAAGTTTTAAATTATTTATATCGACTGTACATACTACTTCAAGGGTAGAATCAAGCCTTTGACTCAAACTGCAATGCCTTTTCTGAGCATCCGGTTTTCAAGGAGACTGATTTCTGGCTGCAAACCTGTTCACACGGTACAGGATTGCCGCCCAGCTCATAATAGTGAACTGGCTCCGAGTTGGTTTCGGAGACCATTATTATTATACCTAGGTAGTTAACACATTACTAATGTCTATAATAAAAAGTAGTTAAAAACAAAATCAGGCTATAATAATAACAAATGACATCTTTCAAATAGACGCGTTGCCCGCGCTCTATATTGGCAAGATAAATGCAAGGTAAATGCCCTGCACCGACTGAGAGAATGAGCATGTAGCAGCTAATGCCACGTAACTAAACGTCTATATCTGGGGGCACGGTAGTGCCCCAGCCAAGTCTCGAGCAAAACGGGCACGGTCGTACCATCTTTTCTCGATGCGATTCGCGGCTGTTTCGCCCCCCCTATATCTTCGACGTGGACAAAGCTACGAGTTTAGGTTTTCGGTGAATAATAGTAGGCATTAGAACAAGCTTAAGTTCGAAATTACATGCCAATTGAATTAATAGTTTAGGAGTTACGGTCGATCAAAGTTACACCATTTTGTCACTCACTGACTCATTGACTCACTGACTCACTGACTCACTGACCGATCATCAAAAATCTAAGGTACTTCTAGCAGACTTAGAAACTTCAAATTTTGCACCAAGATAGGTCATTAGCCACATATAAAGGAAAAATTAAAAAAACATTAAAAATAATTATAAAAACATTAAAAAATAATATACCATAGAAAACAATTTTATATTTGCGGTTTGGCAAGAACATTGTGTATGGATTTTGACTGCATTGTTAACTTTGTTCGTTGTTTAACTATTCAATTGGATGAATAAATACATAGAATAGAAAAGAATAATATAAACTGTGGTCAAGCATACGTGGCCCTTTCAAGAGTGACAAAAAACATTAAAAAATAATATACCATAGAAAACAATTTTATATTTGCGGTTTGGCAAGAACATTGTGTATGGATTTTGACTGCATTGTTAACTTTGTTCGTTGTTTAAGTATTCAATTGGATGAATAAATACATAGAATAGAAAAGAATAATATAAACTGTGGTCAAGCATACGTGGCCCTTTCAAGAGTGACTAGTTTGGGTGGATTACATTTAATAAATGTGAATTTTAGTAGTATCAAAGCTCAGGAGATAGCAATAGCTGAATATAATCGACTCCGAAGTATATATCGCCCAGACTTGTCTACCTTAGAAGTAACGAAGCCTCAGAAAAGAAACAAAAGAGATAGAGATAGAGAATGGGTTCTAAGCAAAGCAGTAGCTGAAGTCCAAGAAATTATGAGGTCACCTAAAAAAAAAAAAAAAATACACTTACAAAAAATAAATGAGATCCCAACAAAAACATTAAATGTAAAAAAATGCCAAGTCTCTCGATGCAGTCTTTCCATCGTAAAAAGTTTTGAGATCTCATAGAAGCCAAGTCCTATTCAAATTATTTTGTAGTTATAAATCAATATTTAGTAATTGTATCAATAGTTTTCTTTATATTATAATTATAGTGACTTGGCAATGAGCACAAATTAAAAGCTGCTTGCTGCCTGGAATTATATGCAAATGTTACTGACGAGACCTGTGATCAGATTATCCTGCGCAGTTTACTAGTCTTGGATGAGACTGACTGCCGTTGGCGAAATTCGGTTGGGACGACACGGATAAACCAAAAGAAAATTAATTTTGTGATATTAATGTTTACGCATGCGATGTGTGACTTTCAACTCCTCCAAATATGCCGTTTTATTTGTTTCTTCTTGTGCTCATTGCCAAGTCACTATAATTATAATATAAAGAAAACTATTGATACAATTACTAAATATTGATTTATAACTACAAAATAATTTGAATAGGACTTGGCTTCTATGAGATCTCAAAACTTTTTACGATGGAAAGACTGCATCGAGAGACTTGGCATTTTTTTACATTTAATGTTTTTGTTGGGATTCATCTTTTTCTAACAACCGACATGGCGTATGGTGGCTTTCATTTCCTTTCCCTTTCTTCGCGCACTGTATAATTATATGTACTGCTATATGGCTATAGTAAAGTTTACGCCATTTTGTAGTGCATTAATGTTGGTGTATGGCCCGTCTATTTGTAAAATGTCATTGGGCTATAACATGAATATTGGTAAATGGCTGTTTTCACTTCAAAATTCACCAACAAATTAACAGACGTTTAAATAAAATCAGCTGTTTAGATACATAGGTACCTAATACAAAAATGTTTTGAGCCATGTTCACTGACCAAAACAGATGGTTAAAATAAAACTGACAGTTAACTAAACTGAACTGACAATTAAAATTAAACTAACAATCAGTTATTTCTTATTTTGCCATGGCGTGGAACTTGGTGTTTTTTTATTCCCAAATACTCACAAAGCAAGTTAGGGGTTTTATTAAAATCACGATTACCATTATAAACGTCCGTTTTACAAGTAGTAACATAATGAACATCCTTTATACTTACTCACTTATTTGTTCATCGCATTGTATTGTGATCTCTCGACTCAATTGTATCAAAGCTCATATAAAAATAGAATTAGTATAAATAAATAGTGAATACAGAGTGACGTTAAGTGCTTAACAATACGCATGTTTTGTTAAACCTCGCTAGTTTAGTAGGTAGAACAAGGGGCATTTGGAATTAGGACGTATTTTGTACCCTAATACTTAAGAGTTAAGGGAGTTTTTCCTTTGATGGTGTAATTGGCAAGTTCAAAGTGCACGTAGGGTGATGAGGCTTATTGTACCGGTACAGAACGGGAGCGAAGGATTAGCAGATCGATGTCATGTCAATCAAATTTGAAACGGTGGGAAGTTGAGGACGAGCATTAAATGTAAGTTTAACGATTTTAACGTATTGATTCAGTGATGCATAATCTTGGAATTAAAGGATTCGCCTTTAATTCCAAGATTATGCCGGACATAAAGCCGTCTGCCCAGTGCCTTAGATAAAAAGAGAAATGAGATTTAATTCAATAAGTGATAGTAGGGTCCTGATGAATGTTCGATGTAGATACGATAAGTAACTAAGTATATTATTTATTACACTGGCTCAACATACACCAAGCACCACTCACTCAATTCCCGAGCTCTGCCGACTTAGATAATGCCACTTCCAGACATCTCTCTAATGGCACGGCTACACACCGTCTGCCCAACTGACAGCTGTTATGTCAAGCTGTCCGTACTACTTGTGGATGTGAGACAATGTCATTAAATCTATTAAATAGATACAGATATACAAACACTACAGTGATAATGTCTTCTAGAGACATGGCGTGACTTTATTTTAACTCTTATTAAGGTATACCCAGCTGCAGATTAAACAGTGACTCGAGTCAAGTGCCAATGCCGCATCGCAATGTGTGCATCGCCGCAATTTAATGACACATGTTACAGTTGACACACATGATGCGTGTAGGCCTTACACGGCTTCCCATCATGATAAATAAATCGATTCACACACAACAAAATCCAAGGTATCAGGCCGAATCGTAATCCAGAGTCACAGAAAAATGTCGTCGTATAGGCAAATAATCAGAATCCTTAGGCACGCACTAGTCACACAAGGAACAGTAAATCTTAGATTTCATAAACAGAAGCAGTCGATAAAGTAGAAAATCGATGGAAAACACAAAAAAACGAGACACACGCGCAAGGTAAGCAACAAACGATAAGTAGTCAGTACTTGTCACTGCCAGAAAACCGGTTTGACATTGGCAGAATTGTCGACATCGGCACCTTTCTCTGTCTACGTCGGCACCACTTGCCATAATGAATAAAAAAAAAAAAAATCGCGTCGAATTTCATAGAGATAATATATAGTACTAATATTTTTCTATGTCGAATTGAGAACCTCCTCCTTTTTTTTTTGAAGTCGGTTAAAAATAAAATAAACTTAAAAAAAAAGTAAAAACCGACTTCAAAAAATAAAAAGAATAATATAATTTTAATAAAAATCTTATCAGCTTCTGAAGACGGGGCCTATATGTATATAATTCTTCAATGCACCTACTTTTTTTTTTAAGTTTATTTTTCTTTACCTACCTACCTCTTTAATATTCGTAAGTACGGCTACATACCTACATTTTCAGTATAAGCTGACCTCTCATTCTCGTAAAGCCTAAACAATGCGAATTGAGTTTATACGGGAAATGTATAAGGAATAGAAAGAGCTTATGCCAGCACGATAGAAAATAATTAACGGCCAAGTGCGAGTCGGACTCGCGCACCGAGGCGAGGATTCTGTACAAACTTGTAGGTAAGTAGGTACCTATGTAAATAATTCGTCCATCAACTATGAAAGCACCGAACATTGCTAACGAAACTTAGATAAACTGGATTGAGGGGCAAACTTAACTTTGCCGTTGGAAAACTCTTGTCCCTTACATCGACTTAGGTCAGGGTCAGTTTACAAGCTGAAAATAATTTTATAATCTTTTTTTGTGATGTACGTAAGTACCTACCTAACTACTTTACGGTTTTCATATTTTTCCCTTTACTTACTGCGAATATTGAGAAAAATCTTACAGAATTGATCTACGTATGATGTAGGACCTACCAGTATTTCTAACTAAACCACAGACGTCAGAATTGGCAGTATGTAGGGCTCAATTATGGAGACGCGGAGCGTCGCGCGTTGCGCAAAGCGGCGCGTCGTGCGGGTAATTCAAACATAAGGCCATGTATGAGCGCGTATATGCAGAAGCATTTGCTGAGCACGCGTGACGCGGCGTAAAGCGCGGCGGAATGCGCGCCGCGGCGCGTGGCGTACAGTGCGGCGTTGCGCGTTGTACGCGACCGGTCGATCGGTCCGATCGGTCGGACGTGCTTACGCGTTCTGTTCGAATAATAAAATTAACTTATGGCTGTACTTACGTTACAATGTGACTTAAATTAGGTAATTAGGTACTCATAACAACTGTTAAAAACGTCATCACGAGCGATAAATAAGTGGGCACGTTGTCTGATGTTGTCTTTTAATTACTTTTAAATACCTACCTACTTTCTAACACCAGCACGTGCTGTCTCATCGTTTCAAAGGCGGACAGCACTTGCACACGTGACACGCCACTACACTACAATCACCACACCACAAATCAAATTGGCACCACTCTAGTACTTAATATTTTCGTCTTTCTGCAATCAAAAGTCTACTGACAAAGTCTCGGTCCAGGGACCGAGGAAGCCAAAGGACTGTGGCACCACTGGTACCTAATTTAGTGGTGCAACGTCATGCTTACACCATCACTTCATGCACCATAGCGTAATTCCGAACTGTGTGCGAATCGGGCATGCGTGCACGTTTGCATCAACCAGCAGACTGACAATCAATGGCCGTATTGGCCGTCCGTGGCAGGGATGCCAACTGTAGAACTTTTTTCCTCGTATATGTACACCAAAAAATCTCGTACTTTGGCTTTGCAACCTCGTACATTCCCCTCAAGCATATGAAATGCAGGTAATGACTACATTCAAGACAGACTGGGCAGTGGACAAGCGTGTCTAAATTTCATTTAGTACACCCATTGTAGGCAAAACAGTGAAAACCCATTAAAAAATGTCGTAGGTATATCAAAAATCTCGTACAAAATTGTACGAGGCTCATCGTGTCCTCGTACCTCGTACGTACAGCAGACCACAAATCTCGTATTTGTACGAGGAACCTCGTACGTTTGGCAACCCTGGTCCGTGGTGCGGTGTCGACAGTGGGGAGCGCGGGCGCCGCGCGCTTTAGCGCTGTATTGGCGGTATAAATACCTACGCTTTGTACGATGTGGCTCGGTCTTTGTCGGCGCGCGGCGCCGCCTCATCGCGGCGTTTGATATTTAGTTTGATATTACCCCGACTTAGTAAACGGGTAGACCTACCTACTTTCCAGTTTGGCGAAAAACGCCAGTCGCGCACTTAAGTACTGGTCTGCTGATTTGAAGAATTATCTGTGTTTTCGCAAGTAGGTATGTTTTTGATGTTACCAAGACAAAGCTTTTAAAGCTGAGAAAGGAATGTAGGTGTTAATGGTGGGCGGCTAGACATCGATGGTGGTGAGGTGGCAAATTGGCAATAAACAGCAAAATACGTAAAACGAAATACCTACCTACCTCACTGACTAGGTAATTATGAAATCTCAGGAGCTATAAAGTCTACAAATTTTAATGGATTCTCCCCTCCCTCCCCCTCCTGCCCACTACTATGCACCCTATGTGTGTAACATCTATCAAATAACTCGTATTCCTCAAACAGATCGCATAGAACTCAAGAGCGAGAGCGTTGCGCACTCGGACTCGGAGCACGAACACGAACACGAGCTCAGCGAGCACAACGACCTTGAGCACAGCCACGGGGAGCACGGAGAGCATTTAGAAGCGCTCGACGCCGGAAGACCGCGCAAGGTAACTTGATCTGAATTGATGGATTCATCATTGATTATGTCCTAGGTACTTTGAATGGTGTAGGTACTAGGTACCGTTATAATTAAAGTAAATAAATAAATGTCCGTATCAGTCGTAAAACTTTGGTCACACGAAACAAGTTTGAAGGCGGGGATGATATCCGGAAAAAAAACAAATTTTACATACAAAAGATCAACCTTGCTCGATCGAAATGTATGTTAATTTTTTTGCGATTTCAGTGTTGGTCCCATAGTAAAAGTTGTTCTTATTGATGAGTACCTACTTTCACCCTTCTGTGTTCTGTGTGTACTTACACAGCCAAACAGCCACGTACGTACGATTCAAATACATTGATTTTAAACCCTATACTGCGCTGCACTGCGTCACCTGCGCGGCTGCGTCTCCCTATACGCTTATGTTTAGAGTTCTCCCATCGACCTGTACGCTGTTGTCCAAGCAGGTGCGCCGCAGCCGGACCACGTTCACCACGTACCAGCTGCACGAGCTGGAGCGCGCCTTCGATAAGACGCAGTACCCTGACGTGTTCACCAGGGAAGAGCTCGCCATGAGACTGGACTTGAGCGAGGCTAGAGTACAGGTAAGAACATCTATTACAATTGTAATAAATTAGAAATAAATTCAGCTTGTTACTGTACCACTGCTGGGCACGGGCCTCTTCTTAGAATGAGAAGGGTTAGGTAGGTCTTCGTCCGGTGATACGGTATGGTATACTGCACATACCATCGAGAACTTCATGAGGTCCTCTCAGGTTTCCTTACGATGTTTTTCCTTCATCGATAACGCAAGTGATCAAATTATGATATGCATGTGATTCCAAAGAGTCAAAACTACGGGCCGGGGTTGAATTCAGACCCTCCTGCCTGGAAGGTAAGCTACCGCTAGGCTATCACTACCGACTAACAATTTTAGGTAAACCTCCTGTTTATCCGACTTTCATTTTCTTCAACGAACAAATATCTCGATCCGCGTAGAATTTGTCTAGTCAACACTCAGCTCCGCACCGTTTGTTCCGCTTCCTCGCGTTGCACCAGCTTAACGCTCCTTATATGAGAACGTATTACGTCTTGTTTCTCAATAGTAGGTAAATCTATGAATTTTACCAACTAACGGTAAACAATCCAAAATAGGTACATTTACCTGTAAATAAAATAACATTACATTACATTAAATTACACAGGAGTCACCTATTAATTGCGTAGAGTTGCGGTTATATTCTAATGTAACGTTATTATGTTACAGGCCGCATAGGCAACGTTATCAACTTTGATCAACTTAATTAAACAAATTAATATACGAGCAATTTTGTTTGCATTAAATGACATATTTTGTTCAACCGCAAAGTATGAACAATTAGTGAAATTAATTGTGCTAGGTAATTAATTTCATTTAATTTGTAAATTGTATCCCATCAATCAATCATACATTATGGTCGGTCTAGATGTAATTTTGACATAATTGAAAACCGCTGTTTACATGGAATTTATACCATGTTTGACGAAGATAGGTACTTATACTTACTAAACGTCGATTCGTTCGTACGATAGCGTTGTTCTTATTATTATTGCAACTGATAATACACAATAACATTGTTTTGGTTATTCTGGACCTGGTATCCTCAAATATTGTTGATTTAAGACCGCAGTGCACAGTGGTTCCGCGCCCTAAGAGAGGCGGTCATAGGGTTTCGCGAAGGTAATGACTGTCGTTATCAATACTAAATATTATCATTATGCTTTTTTGTAATACTTCATGTTATAATAAAATGAAAAAATCGAATTAATGTTAAAAAACTTATTTTATTAGAATAAATAATGCATTTATTGTACTTGACGAAATACTTACTAAAATACAATAAAGGAATTGGAACTTAATAACTAATAAACTTAAATATATACATTTTTATAATAAAAATAAAGTAAATACCTAATTATTACCTAACTACAAATACAGAAATGGACAAAAAATATATTATTTACATGTTAATAGTTACATAATAGGAGCTGTATCTAAAATAATGTAAATCTAGTGTTTATTATATAACTATATACATTTTATTCTATACCGACAACAAATTCAACACCTCTTTAGATAGAATAGACTTCTTCTTCCGTGGTAACCTTCTCAAACCAGAAATATAAGGATCCGAATTAAGAAGAAGTCTATGTATCAAGTCGGTGTTTGTGACAACCCGGGACATTTTCCTCGTGTTGTCACGCCTAAACTGTTTAACTAACTTATTGCAAGATTCGGCGGCCTCTTCCGAGAGCTCACCTATTGACAATAATGCGTGGTCAATTACTTCCGAACCATGAATGAGGACCTTATGTACAGACGAGGGCAGGTTGTACCATGGATCCTTCATTACATTTTGTATTTGTTTTTGTTTTTGTGTTTTGTGTTGTTTTTTTTACATTCTGTACCATCCATCAGTCCTTTCTGTGCTGATGCTGTTGAGTGCTCGTCGAAGCCTCTGCTGCTGGCCGTTGAGTGTCGTGGCTCCCTGCTGCTGCACAATTTGACAGAACGCAAACTTCAATTTCGTTCAGCCAGTCTCCGTACTTAGATACCATGCGAGATTGATTGCGAGAGACTTGCTTCCAAATAGCTACAAATCTAGTACAAAGATTAGCAACTATTTTTTCTAAGTCATCAGCAACCAAATTCTCAACGTCAGGCAGTAACTGTATCAGGGCTTGAAAAACTCGACGCCACCGTTGCAGTTCGGAATTGCTGTCCTTCATAGACAGCCAAGTATCTAGTACAAGCATTCTTTTAAAAGAACACTCAATACTAGTACCTAAAACAAAACAACAAACAGTTAAATGCGGATCAAAAACAATACATATTTCGTAGCAAATGCTACGCGCCCAGCCGCTCGGCGTAGACCCTGGCTGCACCTTACAGACGCAGCATGCCGCAAGTACTTTTTTTAAATTCTAGTAGTAGAGATTTTAAGCGACATTTTTATACGTAATTCAATGGCACAAGTAGATACAAACATAAGTAAAAGCTTCAATATAAAAAATATATAGAAATAAATACGCAAGAAATGCTGCGGCGTAGCACTCTATTTAAAAAAAAATGGTGTATTAAAAATGCAAAATAGTAAAGTAAATTAATAATACATACCTGTAACTTGAATGTCCATTGCAAAATAACAGGTCACAAACAAGTTCGATCTTGAAAACACGCGTCGCGTCTTAGGGTAATTAGCGCTTGGTGATAACACGGTTGATGACTAATTACATGTGTTTACTTCCGATGCCAAAAAAGGAATGTTGCGAACAATAGATTGCAAAACCTTTTATACCCTCAGGTAGTATGACAACTAGTGGGTAACTGAACCAGATATAATGGCTTAGCTCAGTCATTGCCATTGGAAGCCTATGACCTACTAACGGGACCACTGTGCAGTGGGGGGAAACACATTGGTCCACTCACGTAAAATCCCTCAATAACCACCCATATCATGGATGCTTGAGAACCCTTGAAGTAAAGCAAACCACTGGCGAACGCTACATCTCAACATTCGCATTTTATGCTTAGGCGCTCCACCCACTGCACCGCGCCCCATCGCCTAGCGCGGGATGGCAGATTTTACCATTGTATACAAGTATCTTAATTTATATAGAAATCACGCCTAGCACAACACACTGCCGACGCGGAAATGCGCGGGAAGGCGCCCCGCCATACAATGGTAAAAATCTGCCATCCCGCGCTACGCGACGGGGCGCGGTACAGTGGGTGGAGCGCCTTAGGGCTTGGTCCAAGATGGGCACGGTGCGGCGGCGCGTGTTTGGACGTTGAGTAACAACTCGCTTTTTGCGTAGACGCAGTCCCCCTTGGATACACGTGCTCGAGGCATCGCGCGGTCGCGTCACCGTCGTGCTAGGACAATAGGTTAATCTGCCCACAGATCCATGTATTTCAGATAAAATTGTATTATTCTGTGCATGTTTGTGCTTACCATTTCCTGATGTCCGATCCCAATTCTAAACTTATTTGCTTAAATATTTGCACCAATACATAGACATATCTACGGGAACATTCAACCAAATTGTAAAGGCTGGTCTGTAGAAGTGCGACGGTAATTAAAATTAGTTCTATTCTCATCGCGCGCGTCGGCACAATGACCGCAAATTGTCGATGACCCGCGCCCACCGCAACACGACGCTAAAGCTAGCCACACACTAACTGCTACTTGACAAGCATGAACAATGCTTTTTATGCAATGAGCGAATAGGAGGAATTCAACCAGCATCAGTCACAAACAGAGTTATATGTATAGGTACTTTCGTATTTATTACCGACTTCCAAAAAGGAGGAGGTACTTCGTCGAGTAAGTTTTTTTTTTTTTTTGTATTTTCATCGATACTTTCGCCAATTGTGAACCGATTTAAAAAATTCGTTTTTAGTTCGAAAGGGTATACTCCCGAGGTGGTCCCATTATCATCAAGTCAGGATCTGATGATGGAATCACAAGGAAATGGAGGAAAACCTAACTCACTAACTATGTAACAAAATCTTAGAAGTCAATTTTGACCCACTTCCCGGTGTCCGATTGAGCTGAAATTTTGCATACTTATTAAGTTTAGTAACAATGCAATAATCTGGTACTATTGAGCTGATCTGATGATGGAGTCAGAAGGTGGATAGTGGAACTCCTCAACGACGAACAGCAAAGACACGAAATTTTGTAAATGGATTTTACTATAATATAGCTTGTTCTAAACTCCATCATGACATGGCTGTGCCCCCAGGGTTGACTTCCGGCGAGGGAACTCCTCAACAGTGAATAGGACAGACATTAATTTTGTTTGTACATGCATGCATTTTTTAATTAAAACTTGTTTTGCACTAAAAATGGTAAAATAAATTATTAAAAAAAAAAAAAACGACTACAAAAAACCCAAAAGTATAAAATAATTTTCTTAAAAAACTTAACAGCTTCTGAAGTCGGGGCCTTTAATTCTTCAATGCACCTAGCTTGGCAGTGGCACCGACTTCAGAAGCTTTTAATTTTTTTATGAAAATTATTTTATACTTTTTTTATAAGTGTGATTAGTGTGGATTGATCTCTAAATTGAGGATATTGGTACCTACGCGTACGTAGTTAGTAGATTTGAGGAAATACAATTTCATGGTCAAAACCTAACCAGTCATGCAAATTCCAGTTCATAATAATTGACGAGTCGAACGACAAGTGAGCCTCGAGTCTAGCAAGTTCAATTTTAACATTCTTCATTTACCTAGATATAATTATTAAGAAATAATTACACAAAACAAGACCACAGTTAATCGCATTAAGTGCACAGTTGCGTCACACTGGCGCGGCGCGACAATGGTCGCTAATTCGCGCGTCATTACGCTCTTGTCGCGAGAGCGCTAATGTTTGCAGCGTCCGTCGTCGCAGCGCCACATTATCGCGACTCCTTCGCTAATTGTCGCAGATATTGTAATCAGGCCTCTTGCAGACTGCCGCGTTTTGTACAAGAATGAAATTATTAAGTTCCGCTAAAAGATAATAATAGCCAATGTGCATTTATGGCGTCCGTTCTTTTCTACTTTACGAGTGAAGGTAACTTTGAAATAGTTTTTCTCCGTTGCTGGCTATTATTTCGTACCGACTAAGATTCATGCTATTGCGCTTCGTCTGTAGAATCTCTACTTAGCCTATCGCAGTCTTCTGTTTGATATAGGCCACTCCCAAGAAGGAGGTAAATGTAAATGCTCATAGTAACTAAGATCGCCTAATAGCCTAATAGCTCCTTTATCCTTAGTTTGCCGAGTTGGATAGTTACCTACTTATATGATTATATCGCCATCCTGTCGATCACAGAATCACAGCCTCTTTGGTCAACGTCAGAGCGCATGTGTCATGTTTAGGCGAGGTTGCCGTTTAGTAAGCTATTGTCGTGAATAGATACCTACGCAAACATTAGGTATGCATCATTTGTGCGTTATTGTGCAAATATTATGTTTGTTTTTTGTCGCAGATTTACAGACGAAATAAGTACATCTCAAATCATTTAATTACCTACAGTCAGAGATAGTATTCAGTCCCTTATTTCGTTCCAAACTCCATGTGTTAAGGGCAGACAATTTGGCATCATCGTTGTTGAGAGCAGCCTAATCCGAGCACCTGCAGTCGAGTCGCTCGTTACACCTATTCACTCGGCGCGGACGTCGTGGAGGTAGGTACCTATGGTTAAAATTGTACCTTTTGTTGCCGTCTTAAATAATAATTTGGATGTTTCGACGCGCGACGGTACTATGTACTAAACGTACGTGCGTAGGTACGTATGTACTGTATGTACTTGGTACTACATGTAGAATTGAAGTTGCTTGTGAAAGAATTTCAAGTGGCGTCGACAATAAAGTCAAAGAAAGTTTTTTATTTCGACTGGGTCTTTGCAGTCACTTTCATAACGTAATTCTAGGTGCACGGTTCCCTGTGGGTTGTGCCCACAGAACACAGAAAAGAGGTGTCAAGGTGAAAAGACCTCTTTTCTGTGTTCTGTGGTTGTGCCTATGCCGAAAATATCGGTAAGAAACTTCATATTTTATCACGTCGTATTTGAGTAGGTAAAAGAAAGAAAATAAATTTATTTTTTGCACACAGGACACCAAAATCACAATAGCATGCATACATAACAAACATAAATAAATATTATAGTTTTAAAAAAATCTAAAGAAAACGCTTTTGTCATCCAAACTAAACGTGTATGCAAAATTTCAGCTCAATCAGAAACCGGGAAGTGGGTCTTTAACTTCCAAGATTTTTTGACATAGTTACAGGTGAAGCTAATAAAAGCGTTTTAATAAACTTTAAAAAAAGTAAAACCCGACTTCAATAAACTAAAAAGTATAATATTATTAGTACTTATAAGTAGGTATTTATTTTATTTTTCTATTTTGAGTGGCATAAACAATAGGTACATAAACATGAGATTACAGCAATCGCGAGTGATGTGCTGTTATTCATTCAAGAGTTCCATTGTACCTATATCTCTGAAGGTCTTCATCAGATCTTCACCATATTTAAGTGGGACCACCTCGGGAGTATACCCTTTCGAACAATTTTTTTTTAAATCGGTTCACAATTTACGAAAATATCGATGATAATACACGAAAAAAAATTCATACAGACGAATATAGAACCTCCTCCTTTTTTGAAGTCGGTTAAAAAGTGGTGAGCTTATCCTAAAAATAATCCTAAAAGATGATACTATTACCTATAGGTACCTATCCATACTGATAAGTTGCCTAATAAAATCCCTCTCTTCCACAATTACTGGTAATCTCAAGTAACAATGGTTAAATTAAGCGAGGTTTGGCGCGGAGTGCTCTTTAACTGTAGTTAAAGTGAGCGCCTGCAATTTGGTAATTAGGGACTTGATGCGGTCTGCGGGGAGCGGGAGGGGTAATGGCGAGTATTAGACACCACACTTGAGGGATTTGCGGGGACTTTTTGATGATTTAGGTGTCTGCCAGTGTTTGATGACGAACCTTTATGAATTGTATGCGGAATTAAAGGCAGAGCATTCGGTCTTGGGGTACGCCTTAGTTGGAGTAGATGTGTGCACCGGTACCTTTCTTACCGGCGCGGCGGCGTCGGCCTCCGACATTGAATTTGAAATACCTATCTAACATTCAAATCAAACCACTATAGCAAATTATAAATTTAAAAAAAACCCGACTGGTTAAAAAGTGAACTTTATATAAAAACTCAGAGAAGATCTGAACCGGTCTCGATTTTTAATGGGTAAAGTCTCTATGTTCCGCATTAGAATTCTACTGGACTTGTTTTTTTCTTTTCAGTTTTTATTTAAAGTTCACTTTTTAAGCAGTCGGTTTTTTATTTTATTTATAATTAATATATTTTAAATTTAAACTTTTTAGTTTTATTAATATTAATACAAAAACCAAATATTTCCAGTGTCACTTGCGCTTTTAAAACGAATCTAAGGATATCCCATTTGTTTAAATCGGTTCACTCGTTTATGTTCTAGGAGGGAACATAATATGGTTGATAAACAATTTTAAATCGCTATAGGTCCTAAATGGTCATTCTTAATGAAAAATGATAAATGAAACCTAAAGATGATTTTCAAATAGGTACCTATTCAATGATACTCCACATAACATAGTTTGTCGACTTTATTTTTTTTATTTTTCACAATATGGCATATGGTTGTCGCCGTATTGAATTTTGATTTCTGTCATGTCTTTAGTGACAGTCGCAAGATTAAGACAAATCGATTGACGTAAAAATCATCAAAATCAGCCTACGCGTTTGGTCTCTAGAATGCCACAAAGGAACAAACATACATACATACACACACATACATTATACATAGGCTGATGAACACATTACCCTCCATTGCGTCGCGCAGTCGGGTAAATATAAAAATAATTATTATTAAGATAATGACACTTCGTCCGAGATCAACTTTCAAATCATAATTATGGCAGATTTATTCGCCGATTGACTGTGATTGATGACGTTCGTCTTCGTAAGTTATCGGCAAAATGCGTTATTTAAATTATGCGCATATACCTATGGCTTTTTTTTAAATTGCGTAAAAAATACGTCGAAATAAATAAAACTAGAATATTATACTATACATATATAACGTACCTTGAAAATCAAACCGACACTAAACGAAAAAACTGTTTTTTGGGAAATCACCTTTAAAGTTTTGATTTAAAGGCGATTTCCCAAAAAACTGCTTCGGTTAGTGGTTCGGTCGTCGGTTAGTGTCGGTTTGATTTTCAAGGTGCGCCGACCACGCCGAAAAACAAAAATCGGCGACGGCGCGCGGCGCACTCCTCTAGTTGGGAGGGATCTTTAAGGTACGTTCACCTGTGGATCTCGGTATAAATTAACAGATAATCGACAGCTAATTGTTGCACACCTTGACACGACTAAACTATATGTTTCTTTCTGTTTCAACAGAAAAATAAAGTGACAGATGCGTGTTTAGTCTAGTTTAGTACCTACTGTCGAAATGTACAACAGAATCGACACCAATATCCTGTTTGCATAAAACACTAAACATTATGATGCGATGAACAATCAGGCTTTTTAATTTGTGGTGGTTTTTTTTTTAAATATGTACCTACTACCTAAACGATCAATTTTGCGGCCCGTCCGTCACAAGTATGGTCTGTTTTGTACACAATCCATAAAACATTAAAAAGGTTAACATACGAACTTAATACCAAAGACATTTTATAAGAGCATTCGTATTTGCGAAGTTGTTAAGTACCCTATTGGTAGCTAAGTATTAGGGGTGCCACACAGTTCTTAAATCACACTCAACGCAGTGCAAATTGCTTTTAATCCACTCCATAGATGCCGTTCACCGACAAAGGACGTACTACTCTTATTTGTATCCTGAATGTTCAATTTCAACCTTATTTTTGGAGTTAAAAAGTTCATATTAGTTCGTGTTGTTTGAAGTTTCAAGTAGAAATTTAGAATGCAATGGAGTGGGTCTCAATAAAAATGTCTAGTGATTGCTCTATGTAATCGACACGAGGCATTCTATTCATTGTGAGTGGTACTTGACGAGCCGAACGAATTAAATCTACGTTTAATTGATGAATTTTACCACTGGGATGGGAAAAACTTAGTGAAGCATGATTAATTTTGTAGTGAATATTGTAGCGAGAATTGTGATGAAAGCCTTGTCTTGTTTTTAAGAAAGCTGTGCCGATATCTAGCGCCCGGCAGTGATATCAACCAAGAAGGACATTGACCAGTGACCAGAGTTGACATCCGACCTCTGTTTAGGTTAGTTAGGAAGCAGCATCACTCTATTTAGAAAACCAAGCTTTAGTAATCTTCAGAATGCTTGTAAAGAATTTAAAAAGTTAAGTGACCTTTGCGTGCTTGCGTTCGTTATCCCCAACTGTCGTAGGTATATCGTCGTTGAAGATGTTGTTAGGACTCATTTGATAAGTAGCTTATTACCAATATCACTATTCATCGGGCATCGGTGCATACCTGAGAAAGCCAAATTATATTTTGCCCAAACTGGCGATAGAAATCTGAACCTTAAGATTATCTTCTGACCCAGCGCCAAACTTACTGGCAAGCATGGCTGTGACGAAATAAAACATACACATATTATTATACCTACTTAAGATTAATTAGAATTTTGAACCAGCATGTTTGATTTAGGTAGATACAGGCTGTTGTGTTAACCTAAGGCAGGACTTTACACTGAGGCCTTTGTTCAGAACTGGGCACTGGGCAGGCTGTTATAACTAGTTATAATATGGTAAGAGTAGTTGATAAGCTTGGCCCATTGGCTGAAGCAAGGTATTTAGTCGTCGTAATTGTCGCGTCGAGTCGCGACCATTGTACGAATGCAGCGACTCAGTAAAACGGTCTCATTTGAAAATTATGAAATTACACCAATTTTTCCTTCTACAATGTCTTTTTATTAGCGCAATGCGGCTCGACTAGCTCAATTTGTTTCTATTCTCCACTTTGTAACACGCCAGAGTGGTCTTTATTACGGTGACAGAAGGTACGTTTTAGTACATGGACGCAAAGGAATGGAAACCACGTATGCGTAATTGCTTTTCATTACGGTTCCATTGTAGTCGAGAGGTGCGGACGAGTGGGGGGTGAGGAAGCGGGGAGAGCGTCAAATTGCCAACAATTACACAATAAAAAAAATTAAAATCGCCCACAACTCGGATTGGGCCTATTATGCGGAAAGAATCCGGTTCTGATTTTTGGTTGAAACCTTAGGTTTTTTCGCGGTCGTGGGAAGAAATGTCTTGTGCGCTGAGTGATCGATCTCTGAGGTAGATTAGCAACATTGGAGTGTTGGCAACCGCTAGCTTTCACCCTCAAGACCAAGGATTACTGAGCTATTAAGCATGAGAACGTGTTTGCCCGACAACTTCCTAATTCTATTGCTAAACGCAACGCTTTTGCATCGCTATCAGCAATCGTCCAATGAGAGACGTACGTACGTCTCATTGAGTCCATTGGCATTTATTATTACTAATTGTTATTTTATATTATCATATCTTTTTTTGGAACGTTTTTTAAATTTTTTTACTTTTGTTTTTGTCTTCATTTTTTACTTTTTTTCTTTTAATTGTTTACTTTTTTATTTGTGTCGTAATTTGTGTAAAAATAAATTGCTTTTCTTTCTTTCTTTTCTTTACGGTGTATTATTAGTAGGGGAATAAAAATCTCAATGAATAGCAAGCAGAGTACGACGTATAATTTGAATTTAAATCACATGACATCCATGTAGAAAGCGCCTTATAAAATACTCATAGCTAATCGTACTAAATAATTATAGTTGCGCGTAATGAGCTTAAAATAAAATATTATAGTTTAAAAAAAACTAAAGAAAACGCTTTTGTCATCCAGACTAAACGTGTACCTATGCAAAATTTCAGCTCAATCGGAAACCGGGAAGTGTTCCAAGTTCCAGGATTTTTTTACATAGTTAGCTAGTTACAAGTGGAGCTAATAAAAGCGTTTTAATATGAAGAAATAAGTGAAGAAAAGGCTTGTACATACGGTCATGATGATTTTTCTACGTCTTCAAGAGTCGCCCATTGCATGGCACCTCGGATAGTTGGTCCTTCTTTTGAAATTCTAAATTGAGATTGTTTCTTAACATAGTGAAATCCTGTTTGTGACTTACTCATTACTTGGACTGTATAAGGGTTTCATTTACGTGAGACTTGTATTGTTCGCAGGTGTGGTTCCAGAACCGTCGCGCGAAGTGGCGCAAGCGGGAGAAGGCGCTCGGTAGAGATCACGCTCCGTTCATGCACCACGACCATGGTAAGACTACGTTAAAATAAAATGAATCGTATTTTCCATTCGGAGCCGCATGAGCTGCTCTCATGAATTTCTCGTGCCGTGGTGGAAAGGTCGTCACGGGTCTGACTTGCCAGGGTGCGCCGGACGTATAGGTATCGTCATACGGGCAGGCCCTTTCCGTGCACCCCATGTTACATCGTCACATTGTAGAGAATGCAGAATAGTATCAAGTGCGGCTGCAGGTCTTTTAGTCCATTTACAATTAGAACCTCGGTTGTAATTGAAACTGAAAGATCCCTCTAATCCACCCAAATACGTTGTTATTATCAGATTATGTAAAAACAAACACAACATTTTTGAAGATTGCTGTTGTCTGGTTTATTGTATTGTTAAATAGTGCCCCAAACGTTCATCTATTCAAAGCGAACCCTACAAATGACTAGGAAAATGGTAGGAAAAAGATAAGCGTGGGACGTTAATACCTACTTTCAAAGCTTATCATTTTCATTATTTCTAAAACTCATTAATAGTCTAAACAAACACATCATTACATAAGTATAAAACATTCCTTGTCAAATGATACACATCCCTATAATGACGAGGTACAGTTATCAACAAAACTCACAAGTTATTATATTTCACGTAATTGGCGCCCATTTATCGGCCACAGCGCGGTAATGAAATACGAACGCGATTGCACCCGATGTTTACCGATCATTACCGATCATTTACCGATCGCTATCAGTGTGTGAGCAAGCAATCCGTACATAAACTAGGGTTGGGTTCGTTTGAAAACTTCCATTTACCTAATTAGGAATTTAGGTGTTCCAATAATTTTATTAGGTTTCGTTAGTTTTTGGATTCCAGTGGAATATTAGATTTAATCTGCGATTATATTGTCAATCGAAGGATTTAACAAGCTAATTAGGATATTTATGTCGATTGAAGGTACACTCAATGACATAGAAAATGCATTGCAAACTAAATTACGAGCTACAATGCACACATAATAGCTCTTCAATTGGTCTCCCTGTATGTTGATTCGTTGAATGTTCTTCTATTGGGTTGATAGCACGTTTTAATTTATTTCAGTCCAGTATTTTGTTGACTTTTGAACGTCGTAATCAAGATGCAAATCAATGGCAAGAACATTCAGAACATTCAGACTCCAAAAAAATAATGTATGCCAGCGATCCAATTGGTCTTAAATTCTCAATCCAGAAATAGAAGCTTGTGTGAACCAATGAACCCTAGCGAGCATAACGTCGCGGGCCGGGTGTCAGTCACACCGAAATGACCGACAATTAGCAGTTAGTAGCGATTGCGGCGTAATTGCTAGTCACCCCTAAAAACCACCGCGCGCCCTCCGCTTTAAAATGCTACTTAAAATCGTCACATGTGTGCACATAACATAACGCATTGATTTAGATTTGATCGATGAAGTTTCTTCGTATTTTATTTATTTTTATTTTATTCGTGTGAAAATAAAGTCCCATAATATATTAATATTAAAATGTATAAGTCACAAATCGTCGTTGATAGTCCCATACCGCGTAAATAACATTGTTAGATACCGCGTATGTATATTAAAAAATCAAAATTGAGTTTACGTCTATACTCTGTAGGTAGGTAATTGTGAATGGTAATTAATAGACGCGAAAACTCAATTTAGATTTTTTTTGTACATATGCGGTATTTATCAATGATAATTACGCGGTATGGGACTATCAACGATGAAATAAAATTTTGATGCATCTGTTTTATGACCGTGTTCAGAAGAAATAGGTATCGTGGAATAAAAGCTGAAATAACCTGAAATGCAAGTATAATTCCTCGGCTCTAGAACACTTACGGAGCCTCCGATACAATAGCTAGCTAATTCTTACCCTATATACGTAACCATAATAAACAAAGTAACAATTATAAAAATCAGTAAAAAAAAAAAATAGTTTAAAAAAACGACAGAACACACTTTAGTCATCCAAACGTCTGAAATTTTACATCATGTTTGCATACACGTTCAGTGTATGCAAAATATCAGCGGGATCGGAAACCGGGAAGTGGGTTAAATTTGATTTCCAAGATTTTCTTACATAGTTAGTTACTCAGTTAGTTAGTTACAGGTGAAGCTAATAAAAGTGTGTCTAGCGTACTACACAATTAAAAGTGCTTTAATAAAACCTCAAAGCGACATTAATTGTTACGGAAACTTGATAATATCGCTCGATAGAACGATATTAGACCGTCATTACACTAATGCGCATATAATGACGCCGCGCAGTTTACGAGATGCCACGATAACGACAATTACCGGCAATTCGTTTACCGGCTGATATATTGACTGTTAGCACTTTTGTGTGTGATTGTAAGCGTGTAAGGCCGCCTGCACACCACACGGATTTTATTCATGTTGAAAGTTGCTAATTGCCGGTATATGCTATTGCGATAGTGCACAAGCGGCTAATTAAGCATGTTAAATGCGTGTCGTGGGGAAATTGTAATGCTACCTACAGCTATCCTAACAAAACAATACAGTCTAACATCACTATGAATATGTGTTAATATTTTCTTGTTTCAATATCTTTTCAGTAGTCGGGTTTTAGTTTCTGAACTTATTTTTTTTTGCAATTGCTTTGTCAACTTTATTCGTAACAATGACGACATCAAAAATTGGCTGCACGGGGAATCCTTTTACAAAGTGTCGATTAGAGCGCCTGTGAGGAATTGCCTTTGTGTGCGTGGCTCGTTACTGACCCGACACGCGACAAACGTGATAATTGCCTATGATTTGTATTGATACGCTTACTTCATATTTATTTATGAGTTTATGATAAACTATCTGTCAGCCTCGGTTTTTTACGACTTATACCTTGAAATTGATTATCATTGTTGTGTTTACTTATTTCATTCGGATCTAGAATGACAAAGCAACTAGCAACTACAACTGGCGACATGGCGACACTTAGTTAGAACCGGCAAAATTTAGTTATTATAAATCATTTCGGCTATTTACGGCAGAATCAGCAGCCTAAATAATCAGTTAGTACCTACCTATGTTAAGTAATTATAATTATTTAAATTAATTATGATTACCTAGTAGGTACTTACTCATTTCAAATCTTATAAACTGTATCTAGTACATCTCAAAAATATCATAATCTCAATTACTTACTTAACTATTTGAACTGTAGGTAGTTTAATAAAGATGGATTAACATGAAAATTAAGCACATATTAAAAAATAAATTATCGAAGTCTTTTTCTTTCTTTCTTTCTTCTTCTTCTTCTACGTCAAAAATACGGACAAATCGGTATGGACGGTAACCTTAGGTATGCATGTATGTTCCTCGCCAGCATGGCAGGTGACATCACACAAAGGTATTATTGTTCGCACTGTCATCGTCCTACCACCTGCGTTAACCACATTATATTAAACAAACATTATTATCTACCTATTAGCCACACTCGTCACTCAGTCAAAGGGTGCTTTTACTTTGAAGTAAAGAGGGTCTCTGGCTATTTTAATATCGCACACGTTTTGTTATCATTTTGTTAACAACTTTTTAGATTACTCAGTAAATCAGAAATACCCTTCCTCCCCACAGCCAACACGCCGCCGGCGCCGCGCCGCGCCGCTAGTAGTAAGATCGGCAATGCTCGAGTGATAGGTACCCCTGATGTTAGCGGACGGCAGCGTCCATAGGTTACGGAAACCGCTTATCAGTCGGGCTGTATGCATAATTGCCACCTTAGTAGTTTAAAAAAACCGTATATTCCGGGTTCCGTACCTCAAAGAAAATAACACCCCTCTTTTTTGTCGAGGGTTAAAAACTACCCGGTATGGAAGTTGCTTATAGCTAATCTTTCCAGCACTGTATGAGCTATTCATCATAGAAGAAGACTACTTTAACGTCAGCTAGAGATCTTTGTACTAATAATTGTGCTTGTTACAGTGGTAGGCGAATGGGGCGGAGGCGGTCCTCCCGGTGGCGAATGGTGGGCGCTTGGGCTTGGTGCTGGATTAGGGGCGCTAGGTGTACCCGCTCCGTTGTGGCATGACGCTGAACCAGCCGCTGCCTTTAGAGCGTTGCTGCACAGGTAATAGTCTCCCATTGTTGGATAAAGTTCTTACTGTAGGCAAGTGGTGGACGCTGCGCCTCGGTGACACGGACTGTGGGTAGTCTGGCACCAGTACCTCTACCATGAGTTTTCCGTGCCGTCTAACGCTATCGTTCACATTCAATATTTGTATAGTGACTTTAGTTCACTATTTATACCGCTAGAGGCGCTGAAAAAATTCCCATACAAATATTGCATGTGAACGTGAACGTTAGACGGCACGGAAAACTCATGGTAGAGGTACAGCTCCATGTTTGAAATACAGTAACAAGATATTTTTTCATGTAATATTGTTTCAATGTTCATTTTAATTTATATGAGGATCTTTGAGAAGCAGGCAAAGGCAAACTGAATGCATGGCCTTTCCAATGCCTTGGCAAGATTGGTCCAAAACAGGAAGGAATGGCGTAAAATAAAGGACACATGGGTAGTGATTGGCCAAAAGCTAAAAATGATCACGATGTCTCTTAGAGCTTATGCACATTAACCTCTTTAAGCAGCAGAAACGCGCGATTTCGCGTTTCTTGTTCACTATTTGAAAACGAAACGGCTAATAATCGTGAAAACGCGCATTTTTGCTGTAAAAAGTGGTTAGTGTGCTTCAGGCCTTAAATAACAGGTTGGAGATCTCAGTTAATCTGTTATAGTACGACACAATTAAGAAGTTATATCGATGTACCTGATCGAACAACCAATGACAGTCGCTCGCTTAGATAATTTAACAACTTATTGCGTCAGCGTAAAGATCATGTTTGACTGCAGTACTAATAAACATTCGTGATCTTGTAGTCGCACTTAGTTCGGAAGTGTTCGGTTTTACGAAGTTTGACGATGTGACTTCTTAGTTGTGTCGTACTGTAGGCTAATTCACGTAACTAAAGAAGTGCAGTTGCCGCGCAGTTGCAGTAAAATTTTGATCAAAACACTCCATTTGGTATTCTCTTCGCTTCAGTGAGATACGCTCGCGTCAAATTCGAGCGTCACTGCAATATGATCGGCGTGACATAACATTACGTTAATTAGCCCTCTGTAAATGTTACTCTGTTGCTAATCCGCCGGCACGGTTGGCGCAGTGGCTAGATTCCGCACGCCACAATATTTGTATGATCTACAGATACTTGTTTCGCGTGGTCTGGTCTGGGTGTGTGTGCATTTGAGATTTATGTTTGTAAACTGTACCCACGATACACGAGAAAAATAAGTGTGGGGCAATGTTTTTTTTAAATAAGGGAAAAGAAAGAGAATCTCTTTTAAAACCTTAAGCATTCTTGTGTGGCCGTCAGAGCTTCATCAGTCACTAGAAAATTTTACCACCTGCAAATACTTATAGGTCACCTCAGAGAACCTAGGCTTAAGCTCTGACTCTTGCACAATATTTCTAACTTTGAGCTCTTCCACCAGGTACGTGCTCGCTCTCCCCCCGCCAGCGTTGCGTCCTCCTGAACCCGAGCCTTCCCCCTCCTCTCCTCCTTCCCCTCCGTCCCCTTCCCCCTCGCTGGCCCGACTGGCGAGCGCCGAGGCCCTTCGCCTCAGAGCCCATGACGCTCTCCTCCAAGACCGCGTGGTACTTCAACATAACAATAAGGTGCATACGTAACCTGCAGTGAGCCAGTGGGAGCTCGCGTGGCCGTACGTTCGTATGGATGGACATTCGTAATGTGTAACTATGTTTGAAGGTCTCGATATTGGTGTTTTATGGTGTATTTCGGTAGATTACTAATTTTAATGAGTTTTGATGGCTTTAATTAAATTCAGCAATAAGCCGATGTAACTTTATGCGAGGGTTAATGTTACGCCATCTCCAAAAGTGGAGCCACAGATTAAGAACAAATGAAGTGCTAAGGAATTTTTGTGGAATCTAATCCAGCCAATTTCAATAATATGTAATATACGGGGAAAATATATGTTTGTCATTTAAATTGCCAGCGACACATAATGCTTCGATTGATGATGCTGAGAGTTAAGACGGCATACATGTATTTCTCGTCAGAATTCGTGCATACACATTCACCGGCGAATTAGCACACAAAGTTTATTATTTCGTAAGTGTTGTGTTTCCATAAAGTGCTCAAGCAAATATTAAAATTGAGGCTACCCTCTGGTGCAAAACAGCTTTAATCTGTAAAATATCCATCAAACTGCTCGTAACATAGTAATCTAACAATATGCACTGAATGCACCTACTTGGCAATTCCGAAGTAGCGTTATTCGAATATAGTTCACATAATATTAGTGACTGCACCGTTTGGTTTACAGTGAAGTGTATATTGGTATACGAGTGTATATCGTACATTATAGGTGTAGATTGTGAGAATAATAATATTTATTATTGTAAGCAAGCATAATATAAGAACTTGGCATCACTTTCTGTCTTTTAGAAACGAATTGTACATTTCATATCAAAATAAATAATATACGTCTAGTCTTTTTATGAAACAAGCGCAAAAATGTGCAAAATGGATGATCGATCGGTGTCCTATCAACAAGTTGTAAGTGTACATGTCAAACAGTCCTGATGAACACAAACGGGATCGGAGCGATTCAACGTTCAATAAGAAATCTATAGGACAATGAGGATCAAAAACATGTACACATATCAAAGAAATAAAAGGAGATACAAAGAAACCTAGTTTCTTAAATCTTTAATTTTTATAGGTACCTACTATCTGTAAACACGCACAAATATTTGGATTGTGAAACTTAAATATTTCAAACACTACTTTTCCTATAAATTACCTATTTATATCGCTTATTGTGTAGGTATATATTTTTGATTAACACCGTAGGTACCTCTTTTGATTGGAAGTCTAAGTCACTACCTTCACAAGCAATGTTTGATATAGTACTAACAAAAAAGACTAAATAATGCACCAATATTTCACTTACTTTGGAATTTCTAGAAAAGCAATGTATTCCTAATGGCTCCAATACCTGATGGCCTATACTGGACACGCACCAACTCTCTCATCTATGAGCGATTTGTTTGCAAGAGGTCAGTCAAACCTATAGCAAACGCGGAGTATGTAACAAAGAGAGTCTTAATTCGCACATAAATGTTTAGAATCAAACTCACATGATTTGTAAGGCGCGGGAAAAAGAGACAGAGCTTCATGTTGAATTTTTTCCAGTATAGTACCTAGCATACTTGAGCCAGGCTATTATTAAGACGTGTGCCTTAATGTTCAACATTATATTTGTATTATATTCAAACTTTTTTCTTTACATTCCACTAGATCTCAACATGTATTGTAGTCAAGTAGAGTAATTGTAAATATGCAAGTAAAGCTGTAGTTTTTGTGTAAGAAATATTTTTATAAGAGCTGGTTTCTGAAAATCTATTGTGGATTTAAATGTAGTTTATTATTATTTAACTTATGGACCCTAGCAATTTGGTAATTTAATATATCTGGCTAACTGAATGCCGACCCAGACATCTTTGGAAATGGGCTTGAATTATGTATTGAACCTTGAATACATTTAGTCACGCTAAATAATAAAACTATATTCTATTTTTAATTCTGACTGATTTTACCCACCAAATAATTATAATTTAATTATTGCATCTAGTTGATTAAGTACTTAATTAGACATAAAATTATGATTAATTGAATTAAAGAACACATTTCTGAAATTAATAGTTAAGTCATTATGTCAATCAAACTAAAGGCACAATTATGGAGATGCGGTACGCAAAGCGGCGCATCGCTCTCTCGCTCGCTCTCCATGAACGGAGATAAGCATATTTCTCCGCGTTGCGCGCCGCATTGCGCTCCGCGCGATTTTCCGCTGCTCCAAAATTGAGCCCTTACAATTTTGTGTTAATGATTATCAAAATGTATAAACATTATAAAATATTAATATTAATTTAATTTTTTTAATCACATCTGTCAAAAGTTGGAGTCAGGTTGAAAGTTGCTGTTATTTGTATCATTCAAATTGATTCGGGTGCAAAGAAGTCTCATAAAAAATCGAAGAAGTACCTATGTAAAAGAAAACTACAAAGTATAAGTAAGTAATTATTATGCGCCTTTATTTCGTTTCAACTATTATTCATACCTCGCAAGGCTTACCGATACGATCAGATACAATGAAGAAACATGATTGTCTTTGAGTATCCATTTTGCTTCCTACTCTATGTAGTAAAACACGCCAATACATAAATAAATTAGTGCCCTTATATCAAATTTTAAGTAATATTTAGGCACTATTTTTTCACTTGAATAATCATGATCACCTGAAGTAAAATCAATCTTTTCTTGGAACAAGCAATGATCGTTTGACTCAATGGGCGATACTGGCCCTCCACTATCGCCAAACTCCGCCTCTTGTCCGACTTAAATGTATATAGTGTAAATTGTAGCATAAATAATCGTAGTGCACTTACACGCGTTATGTACCGATGTATTAATATTTATTGGATATATAGATGTAGACAGTTTGCAATAATGTCAGTGTAGTCGTGTTATTAAACAAGTGATAACTATTGTGCTGTTTTCTTCGTCACCCTAACGTTGAAATACTTTTCTTTTGCCTATCACATATTACTGAGCCTATGAGTAGTGCACTGCTCGATATAAGCCATAACCAAAAAGAGCGGCCGCTGCGATCGCCGCGACCAGCAGAGTAATGACCACAGAACACAGAAAAGACCTCTTTTCTGTGTTCTGTGGTAATGACGATACACGCTCGTAATGGACATCGATTCAATTTTGACAGTTCTACAATGTACATTGCGCAGTATGCTATAAAAATCACTGTATCGACAATTGGAACAAAGCAATGAACATTCTTTGACTGAAAAAATTGAATCGATTCCGATTACGGGCATGTATAGTGATTACCCTACACACAGAACACAGAAAGAGGTTCTGTGTTCTGTGATTATTCTGTGATGTTTCTGTGTTCTGTGACCCTACAGCAGTGTAATAAAGATTCACGCTCGTAATGAAAATCAATAAAATTTAGACAGGTCAAGAATGTTCATTGCATTGTTCCAATTGTGGACAGGAGTAATTTAAACGCTTTTATTAGCTTCAGTTGTAACTAACTAGGTATGTAAAAAAATCTTGGAAGTTAAAGACTCACTTCCCGGTTTCCGATTGAGCTGAAATTTTACATACACGTTTAGTTTGGATGACAAAAGAGTTTTCTTTAGTTTTTTTTTAAACTATAATAGTAGATTATTAACCAAGGGGATAAAGCAGTGTCTTCTGTCACGGGTGACGATTTAAATCGCGAGCGTAACGAAGGACTCGAGGTTTACTCCCGAGCGTAGCGAGGGTGTTAAAAACTTAAATCACGAGCGAAGCGAGGGATTTAAGACGTGTCCTGAGTGTAGCGAGGAATTTAAGTTCACCCAAGACTAAGACAGCTTTATCACTGAGGAAAATACTCTACTTTTCGTACCATTTGCGAAAAAATTAACACAATAATAATATGAGATAAGCATTTATTAAAAATAATGACAATTAAAACGCATTTATTATGCAGTTATGATTATTAAATAAAATTTCGAAAACCGACGAGGCCGTATGAGCTTGATGCCTTTGCTTTTCCGACAAAAAAATATTAGTCTAGGAATTTGCCGCGTTTTTGTTTTCTTCAAATACCTAGACGTTAAGTTTATTTCAATTTATTTTTATAAATAAGTTAATGTTCTAAAAATGCGTATTCCTTTTTCAAAATGATGTATAATGCTTTATTTATACAAACTCAATGGTGTAAACACAGATGTAGTTCAGTATAAATTTCGGTAAGTATTCCAAATTTAAATCACATTCTCCCCCTAGAGGATGAATGAAATTCAGTACAATTTTCTTTCCCTGTTTTTAACAGATTAAAAATGACTTTTTTGAGCAAGTGGTACGAAAATTATTTTTCGTACCACTTGCTCAAAAAAGTGACATTCTATGCCACAAAAAGCGAACATAACAATAGTCATTTTTAATCTGTTAAAAACAGGGAAAGAAAATTGTACTGAATTTCATTCATCCTCTAGGGGGAGAATGTGATTTAAATTTGGAATACTTACCGAAATTTATACTGAACTACATCTGTGTTTACACCATTGAGTTTGTATATAAAGCATTATACATCTTTTGAAAAAGGAATACGCATTTATTATGCAGTTATGATTATTAAATAAAATTACGAAAACCGACGAGGCCGTATGAGCTTGATGCCTTTGCTTCAGACGCAAGAACAGAGAAATACTCAAATCAACTCATCAACAATAAATGTACCAAACAAAAATGTAACTCTCTATCAATAATTGGACCAATGTTTCGAATGTTAACTTTTACTTTTAATTGTCATTATTTTTAATAAATGCTTAACTCATATTATTATTGTGTTAATTTTTTCGCAAATGGTACGAAAAGTAGAGTATTTTCCTCAGTGATAAAGCTGTCTTAGTCTTGGGTGAACTTAAATCCCTCGCTACACTCAGGACTCGTCTTAAATCCCTCGCTTCGCTCGTGATTTAAGTTTTTAACACCCTCGCTACGCTCGGGAGTAAACCTCGAGTCCTTCGTTACGCTCGCGATTTAAATCGTCACCCGCGACAGAAGACACTGCTTTATCCCCTTGGTTAATAATCTACTATTTAAAGCAACCTGTGCAATGGGAATGATTGAACTGTTATAGTTGAATTGTTACCGATTTTGAGCGTGTATCGAGATTACCCTGCAGTAGTCTAAATACGGCGTAATCGGAGTAGGAAATTCTTCGAGTATTTTCCGAATGTAAATTTAGCTTTTGCCTTGGCAATGGCAACTTAGTATTCACGAAAAGAAAATGTATACAGCGTGTCGGGAATACTACGTCCATGGTTTGTGTTTGGGCAAAATTTATATTGGTCCTCATTAACCTAACCGTCAAAAACCCCCGACACCAACTAGAAAAAGAGTTGTAACTTTTGAACGGCTCAACAGATTTTCATGAAAGCTAAGATGATACCCGAATAAAATAACTTTTGATAAAAAAAACTGCATTGAAATCGGTTCATCCGTTTTGGAGCTACGATGCCACAGACAGATACACAGAAACACACTGCAAATTTATAACACCCCTCTTTTTTGTCGGGGCTTAAAAATATCACAATCGGATCGTTTTCATTGGCAGTGTTACGCAATTGGGGTGTAGATGTACCGCATCTGCTGTCCATCAAATACAAATGCAATCGTCAGTTGAATGCATACTGCATAGTTTCGATAAGGTTAATGTTTGGTGGAACCTCGATGATTATTGCTTTTCCACCACACCCCAAAATATACAAATCTATAACTGGCTAAGATTTGGTTAACTAGTATATTTCTCCGTGGCTTTGGTATGAGACGACAGGGTAAGTATATTGTAGCATTTCGTGTAAGAATTTCTGCTGCTGCCTCTGCCTAATCATGTTTCGTAAACAGATCAGTGATTGTAGTACATATTGTACTTATTAGAGCATAGGACAAAGGACGCTGCACTCTTTGACATATTACCTTAGTTTTTGAAGAGAAATGTGACCTTTCATTTACTGGATATCAAACATTTCATTTACTGGATATCAAACAGCGAAATTGACAAGAATATCCAGTTGATCCAGTTACGCAATCATCTATGGCTATTAAGAAAATAAAAGTTATTTAATTGAGACGAGCATGGCTGCTGGCTTTTGCATAGTCAGCCAGTGTCTCATGATAACACTCTCGAAATCCTGGGCCACAATAGCCAGAAGACTGTTGGAACTACCCCAAACCATCTCTATGAACCATTTCTATGTCTATGAAGTCTCAAACAGATTGGACTGTCAAACATTAAATAACGTGGCGTTTAAGGCCGGTCTAGTTGCGCCTTAAGATTCATAGCGAATCCAATAAGATTATAAATAAAGCCAATACGTAAGTACCCACATATTATGTCAACTTCAGTTTTTGCAAATTGTAGGTAACAGTGTTTGCTTGAAGGATTCCGTACATTTACCCTTCCTGTGTCTTGCAGTTAGGTAAGCATTAAACATATTATTGGGCGTTTCAAATCAGTTGAATCAAGAATATGTAATGTAACTTTTCCCTGACTTCTACACGAGCATGGTCTAGGCCTTGGCGAACTAATAATTATTATGTTTCCTCAGATAAAAGCTAGTAGGTACCGAGCACACAAATAAAAGTACTCGCATTGATTCCAAATATAATCTTCGTACTTCATCACCTTTCTATTTGCCGATCACTGAATCGTTCTCAATCAGCGAAACTTTTTGTTCAAACGGTTCCCCCCTCCTCCCTGTGATTCTCGTCGTGAGGGTGTGTAGATTGTGCGCACATTAAATTTGCTCCTCCACCGATTGTTCCACAAAGAACTCAAGTGTTTGAAGAAAGATTAATTTGGTAAAATTCGGGCGTCTAGCGGGGAGCGAATTAAGCCGAGCCCTACACATAAGTATGTCGATGTACCGACAGACACGTTTCTGGTTGGCTGGTACCTACCTTATTACGTAGGTAGTTGATTTGAACAATGGAGCAATGCAATGAAAATTAGATTAGAGCGAGTCTTTAAACTGGTTTATAAGAAAATTTCAATAAGGAAATCCGAAAGAATGTACCGACGAGAATTTAGAATGAGAAAGATGGACGATGAATTTTTTCTGTCATTCTTATAGAGAAAAGTCGATAAGAAACTCGATGGATACCTACTCAACGAACATAAGTAGGTACAGGGTCATAGTTACCTAAACTTCTGCACAACAGTGTACACATCCAGAACTTGGTACCTATCCAAGCTCAAAATCATTCGAAACTTCATAATTAAATCTCGATTACAAAGCCGAATTACATCACTCACCTACTTACGTATAACCATTCAACAGTGAAGGACTTCTTAACTCGGCCGGGTAGTCTCGTGGCGTTGCGTCGATCTGCTTAGCGCCGCTCAGCTCGGTCGTAATCTCCTTAACTGTTACTTATTGTTCACGACGGGAACGGAGAGGGAGGAGGGAAGGGGAGGATCACGCCCACTCGGCAAATGTCTTCGACGAGCCTGTAATTGGTGAACATCTGACGAATTTATTTCGCGCTTTAGAAGATTGTAGGTATTTTATGTGATTTGAGTTCGGTAGAGAAGTCCTATGAGGGTATTACCTATTTATGATAAGTACATGATGTTATCTTTTTATCCCAATACCGTGAATTCCATAATTGGTTCAAGAAGATTTGCTTGTCGCTTGTAATTCAGGTAGCGTTCATGGAATCATGATACCTAACTACTCGTATTTTTAGAGTCCAATCAGTACAATTATGTTTTAAGAATGTACTTATGTAGAAACTTGCTTACCTACTTGATTTGGCCATAAGATTGATATGTTATACTTAACTAAATATTGCAAGAACCTACAGTTAGGGAAGTCTATGTGAACACACCAAATTGTCGCAGTTTGGCCTGAACGGTTGCGTGGACATACGATGATATCCGTTTTGTATCATCCAGTCTTTGAATATCAATTCGTGTATCCGGCCCTCTGATTGCGTAAGAAAGACAAGAGGATACGGGATAGCATGTTTAACCACAGCAACTGTGGTTAAACATGCTATCCCGTATCCTCATATGAAATAAATAAAGCGATAAAAAAACTGACTTCAAAATACTAAAAAAGAATACAGTAATTTTCATAAAAAATCTTAACAGCTTCTGAAGTCGGTGCTAAGCTAAGGTGAATTGAAGTAATAAAAGCTCTGACTTCAGAAGTTGCTAATGTTTACTCGTTTTAAATTTATTGAAGTCGGTTTTCACTTTTTTTTATGTTTATTTATTTGGCCATTTTTTGTGGAATAATGAATTACTCAACCCCAAGACGACAACAAAAATAAAAAATATAATATTTACCGAGATCGATCACTGTCGAGAGTTTGTGTGATAATGATGATGTAATCCAGATACGCAAAGTGGATTAAATACAATTATTGAAGATCGTTTATGCATAAACTCCTCCTTTTTTTGAAGTCAGTTAAAAAGGATGCACTGTATGTTAGTCGTTGCGGCTGCCATATTTTTCTTACGTTCACCAACACCCAGGGCAAGATAGCTGGTTGTTTTTGATATGAATGTATGTCCAACGCGATGTTTTACCTGCTTATGTTGAAATAAACATAATTATCATCATTATAATATTATCACAGAGAGGAAGCGGCTTGTCGAATGACGGAAACAACACGGCAACAGAATGTTAATTCAGATCTATCATACCAGTTCCCAATAAGTTCGCGAGTTTATTCATCCGCGTATCACATCCCCTGCTCCTAACACGGTTAACTTTATGATGGACTTGATAACAGCGCCCGTGTGCGCAGCGGATTAATAAGGAGCCTGCTCGTAAAAAGCTTTGGATCCTTCCATTTTGAGGTTGAGTTTGTAATGGTCTTGGCTTTGGCTATTATTAGAACGTCCCATCTCTTTTCGGGGATTTCGTAAGAGTTTGTTGAGTAACATTATGCAGGCAAGTAGAAGCTTCTGTCAGTATGTCTTAATCATTAAACTACGAAAGCTTGTCTTGTGTTTCAGAAGCTCTAGTGTAAGTTTCTTATAACAATCTCGATTTTAAGCGCAGGAATAAAATTGATAACAAATAATTATTCTCTGCACACTTCCACATAAACCGTTACTGCTACACCATACGAAGATGATGTCGTCTGACCTTAACACGTTAAGTGCGAAGCGAGGCCTAAATCACCCCTGATGCAACTTCTCTGTGGTGCGGCAAGCAAAAAAGTGAATTTCTCTGTCGTGCGAATGGCATAGCTTTGGTTTGGTCCAGTGTAGGAAAGAGATAAATATATATTTGAGATCACTAATGGTTCCGGACTCGGTGGTGTACCTACCTTGGTACCGGATGTCTTAGGCCTCGTGCCGCACTGAATTAATATAATTTTAATGCAGTGCGGAACGAGGCTAAAACGTCCCATATCCCCCCTGACCTCGTACCGCACTCAACGCAAGCTTCCCGCGACCAGTGTTGTGCATCACGTCGATTGGAGAGCACGTCCTTTTACAGCGCCGAACATGTCTAAACGATGTCGGAAGAAGTTAATTTTAAAAAACCCAGAAAAAAAAAAAAAAAAAAAACAAAACCCAGATAAACCTTATGCATAAACCGTAATCCATTATTTTCCAATAATAAGTCTGTAATAGGTGCCTCTTAATGGTATAGAATGGAACGCTTCGTGCGCGAGTCCGACTCGCACTTGGCCGGTTTTTTTTTCTTTATGGCGCCTTCAAGCACAATTTAGATTATTTAAAAAAAAATGTATCCTTTGATAGCTTTGTGTTGTTTTGCCAGGTTTTGCCCTTAAAACGATCTAATGAGATATAATTGATCAAAATCGGTCAAGTCGTTGCGTAGTTAAGACAGTTGAAAAACGTCGATATTATTTTTCCCATCACTAATCGCAGCGAAAATTTGCCCTATTTCAGTGCGTTACGAGGTGTATAAGATCCCATATTTTGTTTTGCTAATAATTCCTAAACTAGCCATCAGATCCCGGGGCGACGGTGGATTAGGGTTCATCAATTCACTGTCTATATCAATAAGGACCAAAATTCTCATTTATCTTTGATTTCGCGCCAGAAAATGGATTTTAGTCTGTAAAAGGAGGTGGGGTCTAATAGACCGCGTGTCGCCCTAACGTCTGGTCACGGTACGGGCCGATTATACCTCGTGCCGCAGGAACGGAAAGTATGCAAAAATTGGTGCCGCAGCTAACGTGTTAATCAGCTATTAATGCCCTGAATTATAGTTGAACCGTTGACACTGTGGAGGAATGGCTATGGTGTTCCTCCATTAAAAATGGGTGATCCTCTGAACGGGCGAGGTTATACCTATGTGCCTGACGGGCCGAAGCTCGACGGTTGATGACGGACAGTTGTATAACTGTTAGTTACGATAATCTTTTTACTTGCGTGATACAGACTTCGTAATCTGATTGGTCGAATTCGTATTGTATGTATACGGCCATTGTAGTTAGCTTGTTACATAGTTATTTCATGTACCCCTAGATGGGCACTACAACACGATGGAAGAACAAGTCAGCAATCTGTCGCAGGCTTTATTATCCCTTGAGATTGTTTTGAAATTGGTTCATCCTTAATTATGAGGCCTGTTCTCAAAGCCTGCAATAGGCTAAAATTCTAAGTCTGAGCCTATTATAGATGTGTGGGCCCTGCCATTGACAATACTTTACATAAAAGACCTCCTCCAAAAACCTGTAATATCAGAGTGGGTTTGGGCTAGCCGGCTCTTTCTCGCTTCCCGTAACTCCCCATTTGTATAATAATCGAGAGATTGAGTCACAGTTTAAAAGTGTATAACAACTAGATGATGTTTAACAGCGTCGTTTCACGAACATCTGTTGTAATTGACAATATCAACTGACGCACAATGCCCGGCGAGATGTCGGGAGTCGGGGCGACACGCAAAACAAACGACAGAAGTCCCAATTGAATTGAAGGTTCGATTGCCTTGCAAGTACTCTATGCATCTTATAATATTACTGAGTGGCCGGAAATTGGTTCCCCGAGTGACTCAGCACGTTTGGCGTACCCTGGACAGTCAGCTCTCTTATGAACCCAGCTGTTTAGCAAATATTTCCAACACGGTAACAATTATCCTATGTAAGAGTTTAAGCTCATCAGAAGACCTCAAGGACCTATTGTAAGTTTCCTTATTAACATTCTCGATGTTATGCATCGACTGCGTTCGGCGCTTCGATTGGTGAACAACTAGGATTTGGCCAATCGGTACACAGAATGCGGTCGAAGCGTAAAATCAAGATTGTTAAAAGAAACTTACACTAAGTCCTCAGAACAAGAATCGTTTATTATTCTGTAGTGTGTCGTTAACACTTAGTAAACACTAAGCGTTCGTTCACACTCGATACTTTTAGCACCAGAATCGTGCGTATTCGCGTTGGTCGGCTGCCTTTTGTTTACAAAAAGCGAATAACGAACGCGAAAACGCACGATTCTGCTAGTAAAAGTATCGAGTGTGGATGGGCCCTAAATGGCACGGTCACTGGTCAGTGATGGCATGATTGGCGCAGCGGCTAAGCGATTGGCATTATGCGCTACGTGTCGTGGGTTCGATCCCCGCACGAAACAAATATTTGTGTGGCCCACAGATAGTAGGTGGTACCCACGATACAGCAGGAATATTAGTGTAGGGGAACGTTTTAATAAAATAATAATAAAGAAAAACTTGTCATTTTAACACTGATCAAACATGTCCTTATGATTTATATGCCAATAAATCGAGATGGTAATAGATTTAAGAGTTAGCTTCGTTAAGTAACGTTTAATCATCCTTTGTTAGTAAGGGGTATGTAATCGCCATTACCGATTTCAGCTGATTAAGTCACCAACTTGCCGGTATCATGTCAATTCATGTCGATGTCATTAACGGCTTATGGGAATACTGAGAAATGGGAAAGCGCCCATTCCCGGAATCACCTGAGAACTTCTTAGCAAGAAGCTCATTCAGGTTCGTATGATCTACCTAAAAAACTTTACGATTGATAGCCGAGTTTGCAAAGGAAAACGAGACTGATATCACAACTCACAACTCTTCTTTGAAAATGTAACTTAACTTTCTGCAATCTCCCTGCTTGGTGCCTAGTTCCCGGGTCGCGATAACAATGTTCCTTCACCGCTGTGCCTGTCGGAGACACGCGTCTATTGTCTCTTGTTTTAATTACTTACCTTCACAATAAATACCCTTTTTATAGCAGTTTGTGCTCCGATCGAGCAAGTGTTGAGATGGATGTAATTACTTATTAAGATTTGTCGTAAATGAGAAGTTGCTAACTCTAATATTTGATAACACATTAACGTGAGCGAAGTGAACTCTAAAGTTCATAATTTGAAGCCACCATCACCATAAGACGGATTAAAATGTGGAAGGAAGATTCCATACTGCGAGCAGTGCGAGCAGAGATCCCGGTAGCTAAGAGGCGGCTGGTTTACTGAAGGTTGCAGGTTCCTGCTTGTAGATATATTTTTCTTTGCACAATAATTGTCAACTTATGAAGTTGCTGATCATTGTTGTGCATTATCCATTCAAATGAAATAAACGTGTAAGACCATATCGATAAAATGGTGCTGTAAACGCCAAGTTATCTAGCTAAACCATATAATTACTGTACCCTCTAGTCATCTGTTTTGAATAAGGTGGCCTACAAGAAAGCCACACGTAACGAATTCAAATTAAATGTCGTCCCAAAGTGAGTCCTTATTGAGTCCCAGCTGAGACTCGCTCGTCGCCTTCTTATTAGTTTTATATCGTTGATTCTCTCTCGCAAACACGCAGCGGCGTAACCGTTGTCCCAGTACTAATTACATTTTGAAATCCACCCCAGCCACGGCAAATAATGTTGTAGAATTTTATTAAAACCAGGATTGCCGAGTGTGGGAAGGTTAAGGATAATGTTGGTGCTGTAATTACATTGCCATTGGTACAAGAGATTTAGAATAAAGGGTAGGATTTTAAATATTTTAAATGGATCTTATAAAGCAGTACGTTTTGTGGAATTTCGGTACGACACGTTTTGTCAGGGTTTGGTTAGTGAATTTGTGATAATTATGTTCTTTATGCAAAGGAGGACACTGCTACCCTAATCTTAAGTCTTGAGATAATCCCCTAGTAGTTATTTCCGGGAATCACACGGTTAAAATCCATCGCGCCCTATCGCTTAGTAATCCAGACTATACTATATACCATACTCGACTTAAGCAGATTACTGATAATGACACTAAGGATCCATATCGTCTGGAAACCGAACCTAATCATTACACTAAGTCAAACCGAACCCAAGACGACACTTCTTTTCAAAACCTCCACAAACCACGAAGCCCAGATGAAATTATCGTTGTAACAGCGGCTTATGACCGGAATCAATACGCGATCATCGCAATAAAAGCTAGATGTTTGCCGTCCCCCCTCTCGGAGCTCGTCACCCTCGCCCCGCCCCCGCGGCGCCCGGCAATTTAGCCGATATTAAGTTTATACAGCGATTTGTACCCTTCTTTACACCGGCCTAGCTTTCGGCGCAACGGATACGGTGATTGAGTAAAGCTTAGAAACGTTATAGATACTTTGAATCCGCGCATTGTTTTAGTGTAAAGATGAGGTGGTAACGATTAATTGATTTGTTTATTAATCGCTAGAGCATGTTGTAACTAGGATCGAAGCTTGTCATTTCTCACAAGGTTTATGCCCTCGGTAGTTGTAATTTTGGAAGTCGTGTGTTATTGACCGATTTAACTTCATTGGCAGAAAGAAAAGTTTTGACAATTTCATCATGACGTCGGCGTCGGGTATTACTTAGCAGGCCATTTCCTTTACGACAAAGTTTTTCTTCTAAACGAATCGAACTTCTAAGCAAATCGAACAGCATAATGTTTCCTACTGACAAAAAAAAAACTAGAAAGTAGAATATGAAAACCACAGTTATTTCTTAAAAGGCGCGAGGCTGCATATTGCAGAAATTATCTCAGATAAGTGATAAGTTAGTACAGCTAAAAATTGTTCTCTATAGTTCCTTTCAGCCAAGACCTTGGTATAACGGTAATAAATTGAGTAAAGATAATTTTAATCAAGAGAGGGCGTGTGTTCTGTACCTTATAGCGAGTTTTTCTCGACTTCTATCGTAGTTACCATCAAGCCAAAATTTAATGAAAATATTTGAGTGATCTCAAAATGCGCGCAGACTTTTTCATACATTTTTTGCTTTACGTTAGAAGTCGAGAAAATTCGGTGTTGCTCAGTGTGCGTTCCTACCTAAGCCTCAGCTGGTGAACGTTATTATTGGGTCAATTGCCCCTCCCCTGGCGATATTAGTTCCACGCCCGCGGCTGATCGACCAAACTCACCTTATATTCATTATTACAGTATTATATTCAATATACTTTATGTACTCAGCGGCGGATTAACGGTTTATTGAATTTTTATATGACAGCTATCAGTCTTCTTCTACCTACCGTAATCCTGGTGTAATATTAGGGTTTACCTTCCGACGAACTTCCATGAACGTTTTGGAGTAGAAGAAAAATAAGATCATTTGAACTGGCCCTTGCTAGTCAGTGACGTCATTATCATAACAGTCCGTTTATCCTTTATGTTCTTCAAATATAGGCCTTATGTAATTGATTGTAATAAGTCTACGCCCCCTTTATTTTGTGTCTCCTAAAGTTCTAATAGGTTGATCGCTAGTGTTATAAGCTCATACGAGGGTTGCTCCTGTGTGCTAAGTGGATTTGCAACATTTGACCATCTTGATGATGATGATGATCATCGTCATCATCATTCTCCTGCCCTCCTCAAATCTTCCTAACGTAATAGATCGGATGATCGATCTGAATATATATGACAGAATTTGTCAGCGTAATGGTCATGTTGCTATTAACACTCACCAGCTACAAGCAAAGTTGCTGCCGATTCCGTTGCTGCTATATATTATAAATATGCGAAAGTTTGTATGTTTGTGAGTTTTTGAATTTGAGAATCTGAATGTTTGTTAATGAATCACGCCTTGATGGCTGAATGGATTTAGATAAAGTTTAGCACACAGGTAGACGATGGTCTGGATTATCACATAGGATGCTTTTTATTCGGGTAGGTATATGAAGTAGTTTCTCTAGGATTCAAGTGAAACCGTAGGGAAACCAGCTAGAAATATATAATTCTTTACTCTTCTATTAGATTCAACAACCCACAAAAATAGATTGAGTGGCTTATCTTTTGCTGAGAATCACACGGGCATAATGTGCAGCATTCGAATTATTGAACCTACCATGGCGTGTTCTCACCTATTTTACAAATTCCTTATTATTATGAACTTCTTTTCCGTCCCCAAAGACCAATAAATTAAATCAACAATGACTTCTCACGAAAGTCAATATTCACTGAATAGTAGTTAATGTGTGCAAATATGCGCGCGTACAGTTGACCGGGCGCTTTGTGCCGGACCATTCGCGAATTACCCGGTTAATGCGAACAGGGGTTAATGATGATGTTGTGGCAATAGTTTGGCGTGGGAAAAGGGTCCGTATTGTGAACTAATTAATTCGTTTTCAATGCAATTGTATTGTAAATAGTTAATTTATTTGAATGTCAATGGAGCTGTGATTGGTTCAAATTGGCGATGATTATGTGCAAGGGATGATTGTAAAGCTTTTGATATGTGATGTAGAATTCGAATTAGGATGTAAAGATACCACATTCTATCAAAACAATACCTAAGGCCTGAATTCCTCCTACAATGATGTGATCGCGTAGGACATCCTGTGTCGCATCGGCAACTTATGCGCCGCTGCATCAGAGAAGCAATGTGATGTATTAATCAAATCAGCGTACGAGGAATTCAAGCCTAAAGATGCAAATAATGATTAATTATTGAGCTGGCTAAAGTATATGGTGTGTCGTGTAGTTCCCGGCCGCACTTTCTTTTTCCAGGTATCGCAAAGACGACATTCGTTTAGTGGTGACATGCCTTAGCATCCCTATATAGTTTGTGGTGGTGACTAATAAATAGTAAATCCAACTCATTACTGTCACTGCTGGGCACGGGCGTCTTCTCAGAATGAGAAGAGTTAGGCCTTAGTCCACCACGCTGGCTTCAAGAACAAGTGAAGTATACATAAACAATAAACCTCCAATTGATTAATAAACGACTCGGTACAGTTTATCGAGTGACTATCGATATGAACACAATATTATCGACACGTGGGTACTCGACGTGTGAGACGCGATAATGATGATGATTGTGTTTATACACCTGAGGGTTTGATCATGTTTGTGTTTGACCCTTTTGTTTGGTGACGGAAATATTGTAGGTGAAATGATTTTATATAATGCACGTATAATCAACATAGGTAAAACATTATTGTGCCAAACAATACCCTACGCTTTGCGGGCTGAAATCAGTAGGCGAAATATGTGAATTATTACTCATACTTATTGAACTGTAATATACCATATTTAATGGCAATAAAGATTCTATTATTCATTCATTCTAATAACCTAACCGTCAAAAACCCCCGACTCCAACTAGAAAAGGAGCTGTAACTTTTGAACGCCTGAACAGATTTTAATGAATCATAGCTAAGATGATACCCGATTAAACTAGCTTTCAATTAAAAAAACTGCATTGAAATCTGTCCATCCGTTTTGTAGCTACAATGCCACAGACAGATACACAAATAGACATAATTCTTATACACAGATACACACTACAAACTTATAACACCCCTCTTTTTGGTCGAAGGTTGAAGAAGAGTCAATTAACGCTTTTTAAAACGCTTTTATTAGCTTCACCTGTAACTAACTATGTAAAAAAATCTTGGAAGTTAAATTTGACCCACTTCCCGGTTTCCGATTGAGCTGAAATTTTGCATACACGTTTAGTTTGGATGACAAAAGCGTTTTCTTTAGTTTTTTTTTAAACTATAATATTTATTCATCATACTTTTACTTCATTTACTTTTGATGTTGACAGATGATACCAGGGGCTTGTACAACTACAAATGTACACGCTAGCGCAGACGTTCGTTTCGTCCTCAGACGTGTATTTTAGTCCGGTCCACGCGCTTTTCAGTGTTGGACATCGATGCCGATGTTCTAATCTTCGCGGTCTGATTGTCTGCCGTGTGCGCTGGGCTCATGGTAATCATCCCCTTGCAGCGGCAGTCGCACTGCAATGGGCAGAGTCTGTCGTTTTTGTCCGGCGGACAAAATTACCGCCGTTTGCGCAGCGCCTTACCCGGCGCTCAGGGAATAAACCTAAGTGCATCTCCGTAAAATCCAACTAATACTCACTCAATGCAAATACCGGACTTTAACGGTTCAAATTCATTTATTTCTCTAAGATAACAAATCACTTATGAGGAGAAATGAATTACAATACAAAATACAGATTATTTTAAGTTCACAGAATAATTATGTGCGTACAATGGTATTCTTAAAATATTTCCAGCTTTGTAGGTAAATTTAAACACTTTAGTCTTGTCCGTGCTAATTACGGGTTATTAAGTTGAGCAAATTTAAGGGACGGTTTACATACACCAGTTAATATAAAATTTTAATAAGGTAATTAATTATTTATTTTTTAGTAATGCCTTTGAAAATGTTTTGTTTTACCTTTTACAAACAAAGTATACATAGGTACGTACAATATACCTACATACATAGATGCGGCGGCGTCAGCTGGTGTTTCCCGCCAATGATCGATGGTGTAATAACTATTATCACTATATTAAATTTACACCATGCTGACGTCACAAATTATCAGAAAATGTGCTTCATTACACTCGAGCGATAAAGTTGCCGATATGAATGTAGGTAATTGGTCCATAATATTGCGTTTATTGTTTTAGGGTGATGGTGTGTATATTTCCTTTATGAGTAATTGCTTGAGGATAATAATGTAATGAAGTTCTGTTATGATCTGAGTACTCTTTAACCGACTTCAAAAAAGGACGGGGTTCTATGTTTGACTGTATGTATTGTGTTTTTCAAAATTGCAATTTCTTTGCGTTGACCCTTCATAATAATTTCGACAGTTTAAACGTGGATTAATCAAAACGCATGACCCTTATCAACACGGTCGGGCAAAAGTGCAGGCCAGCGGTGTGCAGTTAATCTGTAACGTTAACAAGAGCTGTACACCGCTTAATTGGACAGATACACCGAATGTTATACAGGGTTATTCAGTTTGTAAAAGGATTATTTTTTAATTAAATGCTTTTGGGATCACCTTTGAGATCTATCCTATGATCCTATGAGAATTTTGCCACGAACCCATCGTCATCTGTCGTCAGAACTTCATTGGTCAGTAGGCAGCAAGTTTTTCTTTCGCGTCAACATGAGCTCCAGCAGTGAAAAGCTTAGCTAGTCAACAAACAACAACAAGGCTGACTGCCCTGAGTGTGATGAACGTAATTACATATCGTCACTCGAGGAGGTACTTTCCGTGCACCCCTGCTTCGGCATAAACCACAAAATCTGCAGTATTCATTTGCAAGGTTCAACTACGAAAGAAACTGAGTTTTAATGATGGCATAATTTATACTAACATAAATCAAGCTTCACTAAAACGTATCATTTCGTCAATTCAAATAACTCAAAGTAAAAGAACATGGTTGTTACGTGTTACATAACTTTTGTTCTTGACACCCTGTATAAAAAAATATCGCTTTACTAAGCCAATCGAAATAATTGGCGTGTAACGATCAATTATGCGGCTCCGTGCACACGTACAGTGCCACGTACTGTTGGTCCTTCTGAACGCGCCGGGCCTGACGACCAGCGGAGTGGAGTGGCAGACTAAACGTAACAGATTTGTGTGGACACACAATGATCCTGTGTTTGGTGTCGTTGGTCAGTCTGGTGGCGACTGTTTTAGGTTATGGGGAAGGTAAGAACTTGGATCTTATTTCTATCCTATCGAACACAAGGATTTCCTCTGTATCGTAGATATAGTTTACAAATAGATCTCACATGTACACCCTTACCCGGAACAAGTATCCGTAGGAAGATGTGAAGAGAAAACTTTGTACTCCTTTTCAAGCATATTGTGCGCACGGAGGAATGTGAGATTTGGCATAGTTAACGTTTATATCCACTGGGCGACCACTAGTATAAATTATTGCTCCGTACGGTTTAGGACAGGACACTTTGACACGTAGCAGACAGAAAGTCAAGTATATCTATATTTCAATTATATACTGTGAACCAATATTATATTTTATATCTACTTATTATCTATTCACTTACCTACGTCCGTGTGTCACTGCAGGGGGTGCCAACTGAAAATCAGCGCTGGGTGTCTCACATCCAGCATATGCTGAGTTGGTAACCTTTTCGGTATGGGCATGCTCGACGGCATGTTTTCAATTTTTTTATTAGAATTAGTGTAGGTACCTATTTCTTTTTTGTTGTGTTTTGTCTATTGTGAATGTGGCGCCGTCATTATCCCGTACGGAATAAAATTATTTTTCTTTCTTTCTTTCTTTCTTTCAAAGTCAATGCGACGATCGTACCGACCGACGTTCATTACAATTTTAGTTACGCGGTAGACCCGCTACCGCGTAACTAAAATTGTAATGAACATCGACACTGGTATTAAACTTCAATACGATCGTGAGAGCCTAAACTTTGAGCAATCTTGTATTTTTTTTACCGATCATGAAGATAGGAGTCCCAACTATGTGATAGGTAATTTTTTTACAAGTTAGCTCAAAGTTTAGGGTCTCACGATCGTAATGAAGTTTAATACCAGTGTCGATGTTCATTACAATTTCAGTTACGCGGTAGACCCGCCGATACTTACATTTGTATCGTGCAGGCGGGTGTTTCATACTGATATTGTATCGGATAATGTGTGAATGCTCTGAATCTATCTATTTGTTTTTTACTTTGAGATTGTAAATTGCTATTGTTGGTTGTTGTTGATTGTTGTTTTGTATGTGTGTACCTACATAAATAAATTGTTACATAAAACGTATACGTCCGTTGAAGTGTCGTAATTGCACAGATTGTACATTTTGTTGATATGGTGTCGTCATTATCCAGACCCTCGTGTGAGTCGACAGCGGGGTGCGCCTCTGCCGGGCACGCTCAGCTCCGTGGGCGGCGGCGGCGAGGAGTCGCCCCCCATCTACCGGCCCGGCAGTCAAGCGTGAGTATACGTTATCATATTATTATCCTTTTCGCAAAGTTTATATTGGAATCGACTAGTGTCATTGTATTAGGCAGGTAACTCGTACCTATTAAAAGATTTAGTATATCTATAGTTGACAGAAATATGTTAATCTATGCGGTAATGTAAATTAATTATTAATCTAAAATCTCTATTCCACAGTTACGTAGTATCCCAATTCGTGAAGCCAAAACCTCCACATCAGTACTGGGAGGAGGAGACCTCGCTAACCATCATCCCTGAGAACAAGAACTGCCTTCTGTGTGAGGCGCAGGACACTGGCGCCTGCAGGGCCATGCCGTCCTGCGTGTACTGCGAACCTACCGTTACTGCTCTATGTGAGAGGAGCACGCCTTGTCTTAGGTGTACTGGTAAGGAATGGACTTATGTATTTGATGTGTAGGACACTGGAGCACGCAGAGACACACTAGGTCTACTTCAACGTAATAGCGATAGTAGCCGGCTCGCTTGCAAGGGTTGAATCGTCTTCATATCAGACTGTCAACGTCCACTACTGAATAAGAGCATCCTATTTTTTTTTAAACATTGCCCCAATCTTTGGTTTCTCCTGTGTCATGGGTACAGATTACAAACATAGATGTCACGTGCACACACATCCAGACCCGGAACAACTATCTGTAGGCCATACAAATATTTGTTCCGTGCGGGGATCTAACCCGCGGCACGTAGCACAGAAAGCCAATGTCTTAGAGACTGCGCCAACCGTTCGCCGTCAGCCGTAATGACCGATCATTAGGATAATACTTAGACCAAATCAGTACATTTAGTTCCAATGAAATCTTTTTCATCATGTTTGCCTTCATCGTTAACACGAGTAGATATCAAATAAATGCTTTCCGCTTAAGAATTCGAATAGTCGTACTGTCGGACCCTAGTCGAACTCAGACCCTCCTGCGTGGAAGTCAAGCGTTCAACTCCTGTCCTATCACTGCAGAGTGTAGCTGGTAACTAAAGTAATTACGTAAACATGAGGTATTATTTGCCACTATTAATTGTTTAAACATGTATTCTTGCTAAATGATTTCCATCAGGCGCTTGCATTCGAATTCCTCCTAGAAATAAAATCAGTGTAATTACAATTAAAATACTCGCAAAAGTTGAAGTGAATTAAATAATGTAATTTAAATTTATTTACGACCTCCACTTTATTGAAATAATAGCTTGGGGCAGTTGGTCCGCCAGCAAAATTGCAATAATCCTTTTGTAGAAAGGGATAATCTGTTTCTGTCTGATTGTTACGCTGTTGGAAGCGACGTGTTTAAAATATTTAGAATGTTATTGATTATTATTTATGATATTGCTTTAGATTTAACTCAGGAATTTCGGATGATAAGCGAACGTGAAACAAACTTGGCAAGCGTTAACCCTATTCTTGGCACGGTGGATAATTTGATACGTTGAACTTTTCAAAAATCTAGGGACGTTCTGAGACATATTTTCAAAACTTTTATTATTTAATATGCTAGCAAATATAATCCCAATTCCACCAAAAAATACAATTGTGTTACTTGCAACGCCGAAAATGTAGTAGAATGCAAGATTGCGAATCGATTAAAGGCGTCTGCTCGTCGCAAGGTAAAAATAATAATTTTTTAATATATTTTGGTCAAATTGTTTTTAAAAGTAGTTTAATTCGAATAGGTTACAATATTTGCTAGTAGGAAACGCAATTTTTGTGTATCAAAATGGATTTAAATCGTATGTTATCCAGTGTTTTTTTCGAGTGTAACAGATATGCCTCACTGCCAGATAGCCAAAACTCTAGATATTTTTTTATATGTATCAAATATGCGACAATGCTTGATTTGTATAGCAGAGTCACAGGTGCTTCATCAGCTTATTATGCAGCAATGAAGAAGAGGACGTCAACTTTTCGACAGCAGTTCACCGCCTCCATCATTGCCCTCTTCTATAGAAAATCTTAACATTTTATCAGATGACAATAATGAGGTAAATCAAGTGGTTGCTTCAACATATTTGGTACTACCAGCAATCATCGCAGTCAATCAACCCTTTCTCGCCATAAATTTTATCGGTCAATCCATCTGCAATAAGGCAGGTCTACATACATTGTGCTGGGGCCAGTCCATTATCTCCGGAACCATCTTTATTATATTATGTAGGTTCACCTTCTCCACTGGCAACCTCTTCTTAAGTACTTTCACCACCAGCCAGTAACTTAATGCGTCATAACCAGGTGCCACCTCCATTGTTTGCATCTTGTCCCTCAGCGGCTAGTCGGCTACTCGATCAAAACTGATCAAAACGACCTAGAGTTATCGCGATAAAGCGAAAAGTAATCGGTACCAGCTAAAATATTAGAACCTACTTGGCGTAGCTCTAAATTCACCGATTCTGCAGAGGTAAAAGATAACTCTTTTGAGCCACGTGAAGAGAACAGTGCTATTGAATAGTTCAAGCAGTTATTTTCAGGTGACATTATATTTCCATAGTGCAACAAATAAATATGTAAGCCAAGTATAGTATACAGACAACTGGTAGCTGAATAAATATTACAGATGATGATGTCAAAAAAACTGGTGATCCTTTCATTTATGGGGGTCCTAAAATGCACGTTTATACTGATTATTGTTCTTAGAGTATTCTTAGAGTATTATTATGGTGTATAAGCTGAGATAATGAGCCTGAAGAAGTTCCAGTTACTGAGGCGATATTTTCAAGTTCACTTTGTGATGTCTTTGTCAAATGACAATTTGAAACACGATGGCGAAAGATATCACAAAGTGAGGCCACTTCATCAAAGAATATGTGAGAACTGTCTACAAGTAGAAGAAGAGACGCGTATTGATGAAATGATGGTTCCACATAAAGGAACCAAAGCAGGCAGCTGTAAACAATACAGGGTAACTGAAAAAATACCCGAAATCTTTTAGTACCAGCTTCGTATCATGATCCAGAACAACGTTAGTTCTACGTTATGTCTTAAAATTTATGTTATTTCATGTAATAATGTAATATTTCAGTTTTTTGTTTTGTTAAAATAATGTTTAAATCTCATTGAAATCCTGGCAGTGCGGCTTATATGATACATAGATTTTATAAGGTTGATTGTCAAGGATCTGGCATTGTGCCTTATGTGATACATTCAATATATCATAAATTAATAAAATTATAATTTTTATTTTATTTTTTCTCCCTTCAATTAACACCTAAGACCACATTTTATGTAAAATTTACCAACATTTCTAAGAAAAAAAGTCCTGCCAAGTATAGGGTTAAAATTGTAATATTTTACCTATTGAACAATTCAGAAAAGTGACTCCATATTTTTAGTTAAATTTTGTCATTTTAACTGCCTCATGTGAGGTCCTGCATTCGATTACCGGACAGTGATATTGGGTTTTATTGGATAAAAAATCTTAGTGACCCTTTGAGATTGTACCAGGCTTTTCTAATCTAACATGTTTTTCTAACATTTTGTTCCAGTGATAAAGAACCCGTTCTTCAAGTGCAGTCCCGGCGAGAAGTACATGGATGAGTGCGACTCGTGCCGCTGCACCGACGGTCACAACGGCTGGTGCACCAACCAGTTCTGCGAGTTCCGCTCCCTCTACCTGTACGCGATGAAGTTGTCCGACGGAGAGTTCTACTGATAGCCGTCAGTCTACTGTCAACCATCAGTTCTTTTGATAGCCGTCAGTTCTACTGATAAACTTCAGTGCCACTGATAGCCATCAGTTCTACTGATAGCCGTCGGTTCTATTGATAGCTGTCAGTTCCACTGATAGGTGTCAGTTCTATTGGTAGCAGTCAGTTCTGTTGATAATCATCAGTTCTACTGATACCCAACAATCCTGCCGATAGCCGTCAGTACTACTGATAGCCGTCAGATCTATCATCAGTCCTACTGATAAACTTCTTAGAAGTATGTAGTAATTATAAAAATGTGTATGAATTGACTGTCGTTTCTTTTTGACCGACTTCCAAAAAGGAGGAGGTTCTATGTCCGGCGCGTAATTGTTTTTTTTTTAATGTATTTTCTTGATACCAAATACGAGGTTTCATTTAATGTGATAACATCTGCGACACCCTGTATAACTGCTGATCAGTTCTACTGAAAATCTACAAAGAACACACGAACTGCGTTAAATTGTAACAGAATTTGCTGAGTTAAATGTTTCTAGTCCCAGATTAAATGTTCACCTTCTCCGTATCTTCACACAGTTATGAATATTTCTCATAGAAATTCCTCTGATTGAAAACGATTGAATGTATTCACAAATGTTTTCAATCTGTCAAACAACCTTGTAGATTCAAAAATTATAAAGCTCTACTCGAGCGCGACACTTTCGACGTTCACAAATCAACATCCATACGGAAATCCTTCCACAAAATATCTTGTTCGCTTTAACAATCGCCGACAATAACTTCCAATTCTTCATCAAAACATTTTAATTACAACAGCTAACCCTACAGATGTTGCCGCCTCATGAAAAACCGCAGTATACCGAAACGTTGCTAATTGACACAAATATTTACTCTCATACAAATATTTTGGGCATCCATGCGTATTTCCGCCAACCCTACTTTGAGAGCTCTTAGTGGGATGCAATAAGGTTCAGATTTATATGACAGGAGTACTGTAAGCAAGGTGGGTGGTCAGTAAAGGATTAGAAGAAAGTAATTATGTGCTACCGTGAGATATACTCCATTTGAAATAACATTAGAAATTTTAACAAATCTGTACCTATCACAGTTCGTTCAACCGATTTTGAATTCTATTGCGTTGGCGACATGACAATTGACAGCTGCAGTAAACAGTTGGTATTGTAAATACGTTTTTGCTTTTAATACCGTCCTTATGCATACGTAATAAAACTTAAAATCGGTTGAATAAACTGTAAATAGGTTTGTTAAAATTTATAATGTTATTTCGAATTGAGTATAGTTCGGTTTAAAGTCATAACAATTTGGATAACACTTACAATGTAATTTTTGCACTGAAAGTGAAGTTCTTTGTTTACTGCCCATTGAAGAGGGATGGAATTATATTTTTTTGTGTTTTTTTGCAGAGATTATTATACTTAGTAGCGTTCATTACAGTAGTTACACTAAAACGTTATACTTCCAGAGTTTGATAAATACTTGAGTTATGATCTAACTCAGCGTTGTGAAAACTGAAGAATTCGACAGAAATTGATACAGGCTATGCTTGAAACATTCAGGACAATCAAATGTTAATTTTAAATAATATTTTTGTTGCTCTTTTATGTACCAAATATCAATTACATAAGTACACACAAACGTTTGTGAACTGTGGTAAGCACAATGTTCACAAAATGACTGTGCGTGTCACATTACATGTTTATATTCAAGGAATGTTTGTAATTCTATGAGATGTATGGGACCGGAAGCAACAACAATATGCAACAGTTTCGTAAAAGATGTTCGATGTTTCATATTATGGATTTCGAATCTGTGAATAGATGTGACTAGTGTATTTTTGCTAGGATATTCTGGAAGGGGTATTCCTAAGTTTTACCTAATTATAAATATACAAATCTCTTCATATACCTACAAGGTTTTATATCCAAGCGGTTGGACGCCTTACATGCAGGAGGGATAAGGCGCAAGTATGTGACGTGACGAACTTACGTTATGTTATCCTATCCTATCCTACTAATATTATAAATGTGAAAGATTAGATGTTTAAGAACTTGTGAATTGGGATGTTTGTTATTCAATTACGCCTTGATGGCTGAACGGATTTCAACGAGCATACAACTTACATTTTACATAGGATACTTTTAACCTGGAAAATAACTCAGTTTAACAGGAAATCCACGCGAAGGTAGTCGCGGACACAGTTTGTCTCCTTTATAAGCCATCAGCACAATAAATATAAATATTCAGCTTTCATGTATAAAACACGAAATAGCACAATTTAGAATCAGACTTGTCTTCAAACATCATAACCTAATCGTCAAAACCCCCCGACTCCAACTAGAAAAAGAGCTGTAACTTTTGAACGGCTGAACAGATTTTTATGAAACATGATTCCCGATTAAATAAGCTTTCAATTAAAAAAAATTGCATTGAAATCGGTCCATCCGTTTTGGAGCTACGATGCTACAGACAGATACACACTACAAAGTTATAACGCTCCTCTTTATTGTCGGGGATCACAAACATGGCGTAACATCACATAAGCCCAGTCAACGCCTTTATTGTTCGATTAGAATTTGGTTATCACTTGCGTTATGGTGAAGGATACCATTGCGAGAAATTCAGCAGACCTGCAGGGTAAGCATGTTACACACTCGTTATCGGGATCGATTCACTTTGGACAGTTCAATAATATACATTGCGTTGATCCAATTGTCGATCGGAGTTATTTTTAAAGCGTGCTGCGCAATTTTAACAGATCAATTTTTGATCTGTTAAAATTGGGCGTGTATCGTGATTACCCCTCAGCAGGGTAATCACACGATCGTAATCGAGATCGATTCAATTTTGACTGTTCAACATTGTACATTGCGCAGTACCTATGATTTAAAAATCTGTCCAGTAGGTACATTCTTGAATTGACAAAATTGAATCGATTCCGGCATGTTCTCGTCGGTGTGTGTAGTCCGCCAAGTCGCACCAGTCCAGCCGTGGTGGACTAAGGCTTACCTCTCTCATTTTGAAAAGAGGCCCGTGCCTAGCTTTGAGACAAGGGGCTGGATTTATTTACTGACGTCCACAACTGGACATAAGCCAAAATTAAAAATATACGTTTACATAATTCAATATCCACACATGTCGTATCCAGCATCTCTCCCCAAGCTCACGAAACTCTTGGCTTACAAATTGGTACTCTTTGTACTTACACAAGGACCGCCCGCTGCCACACATTGTGCGTATACGCATAAAAACTGCATGTAAACCCATCACACGTCATTAGTGCGGTTATCAAGAATTGAAGAATGTAATAATGCTTGTGGCAAAATAAATATCAATATTGAGGGGATAAAACGGGTTATTATATAATTTTTTGTAAAATGTTATAAGGTATGAGTGCTTGAGTAATAGAGATGGCTGTGGTAGGGTTAAGTTTATTTATACGGCAAAAATTGCTACTGCATTCAAATCGGTCCATCTGTTTTGGAGCTACGATGCTACAGACAGATACACAGATCCACAGATACATAGATAGAGAGATACAGACTACAAACTTATAACACCCCTCTTTTTTGCCGGGGGTTAAAAACGATATTATTGAAAAAAATATTCTTCCTCATGCTCATTGAATCATGATGCACACTATTTCCTTATTGTTGTTGTTTCAGACGGAGAGACAGTAACTTTCGCATTTATAATATTAGTGTAATGTTTAAAATGTAAACAGCCAGACAGCTTTGTTTAACCATAACAGCCATGTTCACCGACGACATAACAGATGTTTAAACTGAAATCAGCTGTTTATTAGTATAAATAATATAACAGTTTAAAAAAAAACTAAAGAAAACGCTTTTGTCATCCAAACTAAACGTGTACCTATGCAAAATTTCATCTTAATCGGAAACCGGAAGTGGGTCAAAAACTTGCAAGATTTTTTTACATAGTTAGATAGTTAGTTAGTTACAAAGTGAAGCTAATAAAAGCCATTTAAAATTCACTGTAAACAACTGATTCTGTCTTAATCGTCTATTATCTTGTCGGTGAAAGTGGCCCTAAAAGGTTTATATTAAACGGCCGATTAAATCCTAAATGTCTGTTATGTTGCGGATGAACTTGGACCTTAGTTCTTGGTCAAACCTTCCTAACCGGCCTTGACGTGTTGTTTGTTAGCTGTTAACAATACATTGTCCTAATAACAATTAACGTGAACTGAACAACCTCAAGATGTTTCAATGAACAATGTGATATCAGTTTAGGATGACGTATTTCATCCATTCATATGTATAGGTAATAATTCAATTGATGTTCATGATAGCACGCTTCATATATTTGTAATACACATTATTAAGGCGTTGACAGACACATTTGGTAAATCCCACAAAAAAATATCGGTTACACTTGCTTGCAAAATAATTTGGGCCAGTAAATATTTAGGCCAAATAAAACACCTTGAATATCATCAATATTATTTCTATAATAAGGAATATTTAAAATTTTCAAGGCGATTTAGCTATCATAACTTACACGAAAATGAGGGACTGTGCTTTTTTTAGTAATCAAGGCACTGTATTCCTTATTTGGATAATTAACCACCAAGACATAATTTTAATGACAACCTTTAAATTGCACGTAAGTGTACGCCCAAATAACCCAGAAACCGCATTCACACGGACCGACAAACGACAAAAAAACGCGTATCAATGTCGCCCGCTGTGCTGCGACAAATCGTAAAAGAAATAGCGGGGTAGGTATCGCCCACAACTCTCTGTAACAATATTACTAGTGTCGGTTTACTCCATCGTTTGACATTATGCCATTTTTTTGTATCCCATTGTGGCGAATGCTCGATTGCCAGTTGACATTATTATTAAGTTTTGTATTGTCGTGAAGATTTTACCTACTATTCACCAAAAAGCGATAATCAGGGTTTAATTTGTGGTTGGGTGACGGAAACGCCATAGCACACTAGCTATTTTTGCATTTTGCATTGCAGAATCACGCGATTTCGCGTTCATTGGCTGCCTTTTACTTACAATAACTTAACCGTCAAAAACCCCCGACTCCAAGAAGAAAAAAGCTATAACTTTTGAACAACTGAACAGATTTTAAGATAAGATGATGTCCGATTAAACTAGCTTTCAATTTAAAAAAACTGCGTTGAAATCGGTCCATCCGTTTTGGAGCTACGATGCCACAGACAGATACACAGATCTATAGATACACATATGCACACTACAAACTTATAACACTCCTCTTTTTTGTCGGGGGTTAAAAAGTGAATAACGAACGTGAAAACGCGCGATTCAGCTTCAGAAATTACCTTTAGTATGCTGTGGCCTGTGGCCTGTGGGCTGTGGCCCATACACAGACGTTATGATATATCTACCCGAGGTCTGGCGTAGATTCGAGAAAAACCCTTCAGCTTGTCAGTGACGCAATCAGCAGGGTACTCATAATGCACGCTCCTAATCGGAATCAATTCAATTTTGACACTACAAGGATATGTTCATTACGTTGTTGCAACTTTCGAGCGAATTTATTTTAAAAACATACTACGCAGTTTAGATTGTTGAACAGTCTTAAAATTGAATCGATTCCGATTACGAGCGTGCATCATGATTACCCTGCAGGTTATCCTGTCATTACGGTGAAGTTCAGTTGTTAATGTTGGAGGGCTTATCTCCTTATCAGCTCCAGTTAGCGTTATGATTGACTTCCTCGCTTTGATACTAAAACATAACCTTCATCATTGCTCATTTCAAACGAACCACCTACGCAGCCGCAAGTCGATATAATTCTTCATTCACCTCTTACCATAGGTACCAGATTGAGAGCATTCATACGTAAGGCACCTCGACAATAGTACGACCAATTGACATGCCTAGCTATCAAGATCTGTCAATTCTAAAGATATAACAGAAGTCGATGAAATTCTTGTTGAATAATAAAAAAAATAGGAATATACACTGACCATGACAATTATAATAAACTATGTAAAGTAAAAAAATATTCTACAAGACTAGGTACCTCGTTCCCGTTCCGCTAAAGACCAAAATAAACCCAACTACGATCTCACTCGATTGAATGATGTTGGTTCATCTCAACTTAACCTGGCATAGTCTAGAAATAAACTCTTATTGATAGTGGCTAAACCAGAAGATACGTACCAAGAGTTAATCACAGAAGAAGAATAAATAGACAAGAGTGGCGATTACTCCACTGACAAGAGAATAGAGAAGAGTATCTTGAATAGATACCACCAAACTTAAAGAAAACATCGATGGTACCATTTCTTTATGTTTAGCCACCAATCCAATACTTAGCAACCTATTTATCACAGTCTATGACAGGATGCAGTTCCTAAAATTAATGCATTGTCTATCTCCAGTTAGTCACATGCTTGTACCAGTGTCGCTCCTTTCTCTCACTACAACAGGCTAAATCGAAACACGAACAACACCAAACTCTATTGTACTTTCAACCTGCAGGGCGATAAATCGAGCAGCAAATCGCAATGAGTCTCCTATTACATGAAATCTGCGGCGTCGTCAGCTGAGGTACGATGCGTACTTGATGGACGAATATAACGAAACGTGGACGATTTGGATGACGATATGTTTTATGGATATTTTCAGGCGAACCAGGTAGAATCCACGCCAGTCCCGCAGGTTTGGGATACAATTAGGTCGATCGGAGCTATGTACGACAAATTTCCCACTATAAATGTTCTTAATCGTCTCCTAGAAACTGTACGGAGGCTCGGAGCAACACTCAGCGGGCACACTCCAGTATTCATCATCAATCACCTTCGATCAACATTGTTGATTGAAGTAGGTAGGTACATCACTATAAGGTTCCATAGATACACATCAACACGTGGACCAACACATTTTAGGCTAAAAATCAACATCATCTTCTGCGTACAGGTCAAGTTTCTAGCACAACCATATAATTATACACAAATAATTTGATCGAAACAAGCTGATTCTAAAACGTCTCATTTAAATCATCCAAAATTAATGTTTTCTAACGCAGTCCAGGATTCAGTTGCCAGCTAATTTAGAACTGATGCGTCGTAGATATAAAAATCTTCGTAAAAACAACAAAAAATCCTCAACGAAATTGTCGTGCGTTCTGCTCCAACGAGGGAATGTTACTGAAACGATTGAATTCTGAACATGCGCGGGAGTCAGCGGATGACGTCATCTAATGGTTGATTGCAACTTTATGCTAACTGTAGGTTAACTGATCGATTGTTTTTTTGTTAATAGTTTCCAGTTAAAGTTTGTTTCGGAAATTGTCTAACTTGAATGCTTAATAAGTTATAGTTATAATATCAGGACTAAAGAGACTTATTTACACGATAGAAAGGTACATCGAATTGCCAATCATTTATGGTGTTTCAATAAGGATAAGGTAAGTAAACGTTCTCTTACGTATCTTATAAGAATGAAGCGTTAATTATTATATATCAAACGCTCCATTTTTTATCGGTTTCCAATTCTCGATTGTATCTGGTTGCGAAATTCAGTTGCGATGGCGGCAAAAGTATTTTTTGGGTGGGAACCCGGTTGTGCATTCTTCCATCGCAACTCTTTTAAGTAGTTGGTACTTAGAGCATTTAATATAGTAGGTACTTAGTTCCATCGCAAAGAGAAGAAAATCTTTCACAACTGGTTGCGACACTCGGTTGCCATGGCGACCGAAAGGCCAATAGCTACATTGGTAAAGAATGGGGTAAAAAACTGCCTTTTGCTCACTTCAGATGTCGCTACTGTCGGTTGTTCCAGAAATTTGACAGATAGCTGTCAACGTTCATACTATTTTTATAAACAATCGAATTGTTACAAGAATAATTAATAAAATGACGCTTTGAGCAGCCGTTGGTAGCAAAAATCCGGGAATCCATAATATTCCCTAAATAAACCAAAAGAAGAAAACTATGGGAAAAGGCCCTTCGAAGGAAAAATTCGAAGACTAGTAATAAGTCGAGGTTAAGTGCTATCCATTTTAAACCTGAGGATTATTTGGGTAGAAATTCTTACACTAGTTTTATAAAACAAACATTCATCATCATTTCAATGCTCCCTTTTTATTTTAGGCACCGCTATCAACGTATTACAGTGTATACTTTTATTATTTTACAACTAAACTTTTATTCTCGTACAGAAGTTTTCCTTTGGGCGGTACTTGAAACCTGAAACAACATGTATGTCGAATTTAATCCAAAATATAGCCAATCCACAAGGAAAGATAAAAAAATCATAATTAAATAGCATTCTTACCTTTCTGCAAACTGTTGAATGTGGCGTTAAGACAGCGTTGGGAGATTTGTGCTGGCATTTACATCCCTGAACTTATGCAGTGCCGGAATGTTGACAGTCTCATCTTCAAGCACGTCTTCAACACCAATGAGATTATTTCGATCGTAGGCCTCTAACCTCCAACGAAAAAATAGGGCTTTACAAAAAGAACACAATATAACCTCCAAACTTGTTTATATAATTATATCTATTTACCGTGCAATTTATGCTGCTTTTTTACCAATGCCAGAGGCATTCCTCTTTCTTAGCTCGTCTTTTAATTGTATTACACTCCTCGTAGAATACATTTTAAGTATAATATGGTTCTAAGTAGGACACCAAACAACAACAAAAAACAATATGGCGGTTCTCAGGAACAACCGCTAGTGGCGCCATCTGCGATGAGCTTTCAGTTTTTAACCTCATTAGCGAAAATAAATTGTTTCTGGTTTATACATAGAGATAATAACTTGTACTATTTCTATGGGTTTATATTAAACTTATATCTATGCTTAACTATCCAATTTTCTGACCAATGTGTCGTATTTATTAGCTTTCGTTTTAGGATTCTGTGCTGGGCAAGGGTGTACCGTTACATAGCAAAAGTTCACCATTGAAGTGTTTAGATACGACGTGGAATTTGGCGGTGGGGTCGTCAGTCGTCACCCTACCGCCATTTTCCAGGATAGGATTTACTCCAATAAGAATAGAAATATTCCCTGACACTAAGATTTCGTGTTCTGCAGCCGCGCGTGTTATCACTGGTACTACTTTTACTGTTACTATTATCATCCCACTGCTGGGCAAAGGCCTCCTTCATTTCCAAGCTGCTCGATCATGTGCCAATATGATGACCAAGAAAGAGATAGCAAATGAATAACTGAATGATGAATGACTGCCACATTATAATAAATTTAAGGAGAAGGGCAGTATTTGTCCGCTTTCGTCCGCCGTTGCCGGACACCAGCAGCGTTTTGACCGGCGCGGCGGACGTTTTCTCCGCCGCCCGTGTGCATTGTTACAGAAGATTCCATAAGCTCTATCGTTGTGGAAAAGTTGACCCTCTCGCTTACAGCAAAGACGGTGGGCCGGACAATTCACATACGGTGGACGACGACAAACAAAATGTCTATCGTCTGCGCAGCGCTTTAACAACAAAAATCCGTTAACCATAGATTAATCAACACTTAACCAATAACAGTACAACTGAGAGATACCCACACATACAACAACAACCCACACTTGTTAGCGGCTCGCAACACACGTGGGGATTGCCCACGCGCTTGTTACCAAACACAGCTGCGAACGACCAGATAACCTAGATCCATCACTCCCCTCTATATGTTCTATTTTAGTGTGAGAAAAGGGGAACTCCTTGAGGTCTCAGAGGTCTTGTTATACCGGTCGTAGTGTTGGCTTCAGCGCCGCTGTAGTAAGACGCGTACGCACCTTATTTAGTGGTCGCGAGTGAACTTTCAGTGGCTCGCGGTGTAGTAGAGGAGCCATTTGGAAAAAAATGTGTTCAATTATTCATAATAGGAATAATTTATTCTTGCTTCCTATTGAGGCCTTGAAGCTTGAGCATGAATGTAACAGTTCGCAGCATCATCACTTTTATTATATTTATTGAAATAAACTTTAAATGGGTTTCTTTCCGCAAATACGTAGGTATACGTATACGACATAGGCAATTATTTGTCTTAACTAAAAAAATAATGAATTGTGTGCTGGGACATATAGTAGAAGTGAAACTTCAACGGATATATCGCCTACCCCCTCCACGCGGCCGTAACGCTCTTTTTCGTGACGGAAAAATCCTAATACCCCCGTCTATATAGAAGTTTCACTTCAAAAAAACCGACTTCAAAAACTAAAAAGAATAAAATAATTTTCTTAAAAAACTTATCAGCTTCTGAAGTCGGTGCCACTATCAAGCTAGGTGCATTGAAGAATTAAAGGCCCCGACTTCAGAAGCTGTTAAATTTTTTAAGAAAATTATTTATACTTTTTAGTTTTTTAAGTCGGTTTTTACTTTTTTTTTAAAGTTTATTTTTGAAGTGAAACTTCTATATGGTATTGGAAATTTTCTGTCACGAAAAAAAGTTACGGCCGCGTGGAGGGGGTAGACGATATATTGTCCGTTGATGTTTCACTTCTACTATGTGTCCCCGCACACAAATCGTTTTTTTAACCGACTTTAAGAAGGGAGGAGGTTCTCATTTTGACAGCATTTTTTTTATTTGTTGTACAAATGTCTTGCCAATTGTGAACCGATTTTAATGAATCTTTGTTGTTTGAAAGAAAATTCTCCCGAGGTGATCTTATTTGAATTTGGTGAAGATCTGATCAAGATCTTCGGAGATAGACAATGGATAAAAGAAAATAATCCGCAATTGCTGTACTTTATCGCACGTTTATGCATTGTTTATGCCACTTAAAATAGAAAAATAAATAATAAACTTAAAAAAACATAACCTCTTCTGGCGCAGTCGGGTAAAAAGTAAAAACCTGATTTTTACTGCTTTATTTCGATTGTTGTTAAGTTCAAAAAAAAATTGACAGTTTTTACTTTTTTATTGTATCTCCAAGTAATTGGGTTGCGAAGGTCAGCTGGTAGGTAGTGACTATGTGTAAAATCACTGTCATTCCGCCGCATCTAGTTATATAGTACTTGCTACATAACTAGATGCGGCGGAATGACAGTGATTTTCTTTCGTGTCCTCCAATTTCAGTCCATTCTACAAAGTTTATTTTACCCAGACATTGTCCAGACAGTAGTTGGACCTCATGCAAATAGATATTAACTCGGGATCTAATCATTACGTTCTCTATCTATCCTTTTGATATTATGATCATTTATTCCACGTAAAATCTATCTTTTGATATAATAATTATCATTGTCACACATTGATGCATATACCTAATGTGATAGGGCCAGGCCTACCGGCTTTTTAATTCAGCTTATTGTAGTCTACTGCTGGAGAACTAGGTATCGCCCAAGTTGTGATACAAGCTACAACGTCTACAACACCCCTAAAACCTTTAATAGTTTGGAAGATATTATAGTGTGTCGGACAGACGGACAGACTCCGAAGTCTCACCATAAGGGTTCCTTTTTTATTATGGTCTTCTTCGTCTTCTTCCTCTGCCCCTCAATACTGAGGATCGCGACCACAAATATGTCTCCATTTAGACTTGTCTGTCTGACGTAGAGTACACGGCAAGTTGTATGTTGCCGCCAACCGCTCTTTTGACTACACCGCTCCAACTGACGGGCGCCCGACCTCTCGCTTCCTTGCTCTCCACGTGTGACGTGACCCAGTATGAGCTTACTCTCCAAGCTGTGTTTTGGAGGTCGCATGATGTGACCGAGAAATCTCAGAACTCCTTGGTGGCAAACCGCAAATCACAGAAAGTCGCACTTTATGCTTTACTATACTATACATACTTATTACGTACGTATTCTACGTAGGTATATATTATACTTTACTATATTAGTACGGAACCCTAAAAATCATATTATTCAATTATTATACGTCAACTGCTCCTGTACAACACCGCGAGCCTGTTTAGACTCTCTCACCAAATAAGACGGTCCTCGCGCGCATTCTGCAACATTCTATTAATATCTCCCTTCACCTGGCTCAACACACTAATAACAATCTTATCAATGCGCCATAGAAGCCATTTCAGCTTGCACAAACGTCCAAATCTTCTTTTTACCTGCCGTGTTATTATAAATTGTATCCTATGGGCATAAGCGCGTTTTCCAACACCGGTTGCCGTGCAGGATTCTCCTAGGATGTGACACACACTGTGTCGTGAACGCTGTCTGTGTCGTCATCGAGGAAGCCGCCTTAAATTGTGAATACAGCAGGCCCCCGCTTCCACCGCTGCAATATTTATATTGCACTTTAAACTTTCGGCGGTTGAAATGAAATTTGTTCAACGGTGCTGTGTAAATCCAGAAATAACTCGACTTAAACTGCTCATACAAATTCCAACCTTATCACGTTACTTTATTGTTGAAAATACCTTACATAAGTTTGTAACACTTATGCCATATTTAGAATCGACACGATGCGGGTTTCGCCTGAAATGGTGTCGTGATGCAGCAGTTCTATCTCTGTCTTGCTAATAGACAGTTACATTTGAAAATATATCTGTCCTTGTCTGGTTAAATTGGTTGGTGGGCACGTGTTCGTTTTAGTCAAAGAGTGCGTACCGCGGATAAGTTTGTGTTTACGTTTTTGAGTTGTTCATTAAACGGAACTAATAATACATCTGTAGGTAACGGCAGCGCTGGCCAGTTTTACTAAGACTTTATGAATTGAGATCGTGTTACTTGCGATTTTGTGCGACTGGGGAGTTTATATTATATAGGTACTGTCCTACTATCATAGGAAGACTGCAATGCTACAATGCAACTGCAATTTTTCTTGCCGATATCTTCTCCAGGACCAACCCACTTGGAACCGTGCACCTAGAATCACGACGTTTTGAAAGTGCCTGCAAAGGCCCAGTTGAAATAAGACACTTTAACTTTGACTTTGACAGGAGATGAGAGCGAGAAATGACCGTCAGGGCTCATGTTCAGCATACGAACGTTCCTGGTTGATACAATCGTCTTAGAGGATACGTCATACACACGGTGCATTTCAACTCTTTTCGGATACGTTAACGAATGATTGCACTCATGTTATTTAACAACTTTGCAAAAGGAACACCTTTGCCATGCGAAGATTTCCATACTACGATCAGCAGATACTGAACTGACATTGTCGAATAGTAGCGGGTTTCGTAAATCAATCCCATACATTTTGCTGGCGATTGTACATTGACAAGGGGGCTGTTATTTTAAAGTCCAAGCAATAAGCCGAGAAAACTAATGAAGAAGAACAATGCTTTGATAGACTTCATATACAGAAACAAATTACCCTATTATTTAGAAAGAAAGAAAAATCATTTATTTTCCACAAAAACAAGACACACTAGAATGATAGACATAGGTAATAAGAAGAGGACAGGTGCATAGACAGAGAAGACATTTTTCTTAGGATGATTTCGACCCTTTACCCGTTTTCCCAGTTACCTAGTCATAAAAGTTTCATCACTCTATAAACAATTAATACTGCACTTACTCATTATAAATCTAATTGTAACTGCGTAAAGATCATAGTTACGTGTATGCGACGAAATGACACACAGAGAGACAGGTGTTACAATTTTGGCAGCGACAATGCGATTCTGTCGCCAAAGAGTCTTTGTTGTAACATTTATTGAAGACTTTGATAATGATAATCTTTATATTGCTAATCGGATGGAAATTAAAATTAATTGCGATTACAAAGGACCTATTCAGTGAATGACTTAATTGCAGTGGAATTGTTCATAAAATTGGTTGATTGAATTCAATTGTCGTTGACTGGAACGATGTAGGTTTTGAATGGAACGTCATTTTCGATTTTGTCTTTGAAATACTCGATTTTGAGATATTATTAGGTCTAAGATTTTTTCCTTTATCTTCATGCATATATTAAGATTGATATAAGTGATTATGGTATGAATCATATATGAATTGAGACTATTTCTTTTGGTAAAACTGACACGGTAGCAAAACGTTAATAATTAATCTTTATAGGCCTCCAAAATCTTGTAAGATTCAGGATGTTAGATTGCAAAATCTACTAAATTTAGTCAAATTCCAATTAGATTTTCTTAAATAACTATTAGATTTTCAATGTGGCATAATTTCAATCCGAGATCTTGGATTGACGAGAGCCAAAATATCTAGATATTTTGCGATCCGAGACGTCAATCCATCAATCTATACGTTGCACGATCAAGCTGACATTAATGTAACCAAACTCATAGATTGAACTGATGCCAGATTGAATGAATAATACTCAATAATATCCTTGATAATACCTAACACTTCCATAGCTACTATCAGCATGGAAGACCATAGTATAGGCAAGTATAGGTATTTACGAATCATGTTTGGACTCTGATTTTAAGAACAGCAGCATCCTCGTTTTTCCCTTCACCTTACTGCACCCACAAATTCGCGAATTTTACCGATCATGAAGTTGGGACTCCCATCTTCTTGATCAGTAATTTTTTAACACGCTTTTATTAGCTTCACCTGTAATTAGCTAACTATGCAGCTATGTAAGAAAATCTTGGAAGTTAAATTTGACCCACTTCCCGGTTTCCGAATGAGCTGAAATTTTGCATACACGTTCAGTTTGGATGACTAAAGCGTGTTATATAATTTTTTTAAACTATAATATTATTTACAAGGTAACTCAAAGTTTAGCCTCTCACTATCGTATTGAAGTATAAAAGGTATAAGGAGCTAGAAGCTGCTAAGCTAGAGAGCTGAAAACCAGCGTCAGGTGGCCAGTATCACTGCCTCCTGACATTATGCTGAGCTGCGGCCTTTTGGCACGATAACTCATTTTATGTTTTCTTTGTTATTTGTTTTATTTATTTTTTATTGTGCTAATAAACTCTTTTTCTTTCTTTCTTTCTTTCTTTCTAGAATAGATAAATCACAGCAGCTTGGATATTAACGATGGACACCGAAAGCCATTTCCGGCTTATCGTAAACGCCAACGTAGGCCGGCTTTTATATACAAAATGTTATAAGGCATTTAAATAAATAAATAAATAAATAATTCGTTAGTAGGCATACCTAATTTTATGATAAGATATAAATGGAGGATATTTATTGTAATCAGGGTAGAAGCTAACAACTTTTGTTACCATAATCTGGATTATAACCCGGCATTATCCCTGGATTAAATTACTAAACTTCTAATAATTTTACTGCTGAAGACTAGCCGGAAAGTAGACCTTATCATTATGCTGGCTATAACGCGAGAAAAGGCGGAGAGTCGAATGTGCTGTATTGTAATGGCTACTAGGAGGGCTTAAAATTAATTTTAGGCGAGCCTCTTCGCTCAAATTTGGAGCTGTCTGACTGGGGAAGTACCTCCACATTGCAGAATATCGTAGCCAAATAACACTGCTCTTTTGCATTGTTGTGTTTCTATTGGTGAGCAAGGTCGCCAGTGCCCTTAGGGAAGCGTTCCGTTGGCAGTAGGGGGACCCCAGTAGGGGTGGCAACACCCGAGTGATTTTACTGGCATAGGTTACGGTAACCGTTAACCATCACGCGGGCCGTATCCTTGTTTGCCACCTTCCCTCCTCCATGAGTCGTTTTCCTCATTGATGAGGGTCGTGACCTATATGTATGTAGCACCTTCTTCTGGACTATACTCCGCCATTTTGCCCTTTTTCCTGCAGCATGGACGGCGTCGCTCACACTAGAGTTGAGTGCTGAGCGGATCTGGTCAGTCCAACGTATTGGACTCCGTCCTCTGGGTCTTTTCCCTTTCACCTTGCCTGTCATGAGCATCTTCTCCAAGTTATCACTACGTTTCCTTGCAATGTGTGGTTTGCCACCTTAGTGGTATAACAAAAAGGCATCTAGTCTCTGATATTTTTGGCGTAACAGACAAATTTCGCTCCAAGCAATGTTTAGTTATTAACGGCTCTCTCTAATTCTATTTACAAATGTATGAGTAAGTTGTTCCACCTGACATTAATTACCTTTGAAAATTTAAGATATTTTTGTAGTTTTGTAGAATCTGTTTTCGGCTCAGTATGTCATTGAATCAGTCACCCAAAGATCTGTCTCGTTCATCTGGTGGTCACAAGTTTTGCTCACGTTTGTATAATTGTGATTGGTTTGGATTGATTAGTAACTGATAATTTCCAAACAGTCCCACTGTTTGGGAATTATCAGTTACCTAAAGAGGTGAGATTGGTGCTCGATAAATGCCGATGACGTCATCCAACTGCAGCCCACTACTGGAAGTAATTCTTTCCAAAAACGAAGAAAAGTGTGCTCGTCACCTTTGTTTCCCTTCGGTATGAACAAATCTACTTATCATCCAGCGTGTTGACCATCCACCATGATAGTGACAGTAAAGCCATCTCTTTCCCTTCAGCATCTATCAAATGGGGTCTAATTCCGATGTTATAATGATAAAGACCTCTGCCTAATCTTTAAGAGATGCCAGGCAATACAGTAATGTTATTTAGCATCAATTTGAGATATTTATGTAGAAAAGTTTCGGGCTCAGTGTGTCAGTGAGGCGCCACCCACTCAGCGGCGTGGGAAAGTGTTCAGCGTACCACATTATATATAGCGGCGCAGCACTAAATGATATTCAATACGAACCAACTAGGAACACGTGGGGGGTTCGCTGTTAACATATTTATTAAGCTGTGTGTGTTGGTTCCTGACAAGTCCTCTAACTGTGATCAGGCACGGAAAGATTTGAGTGAAAAACAAAATAAAACACTTGTTTCTATCGTGCAATTAAAAGTTCAAAATTGCTGTATTTAGAGAAACATTTTATAGGACCAGTATTTTCTTTCAATAACCTTTAGAGCGATTGCTCGTATTTTCATTATTATACTGGTCTTCATTCACATTTCTGCCTCAAAATTTCACAAGTAATCGATGTAATTTCATTACTCATAATCTACATTAAAATAAAGTCAAGTTGACACACGTGAATCTATTCAGACCAAGACGCAATTACCTCCCAGAGTCGCATCAAAATAGCTCACGAACATTGAACCATGCACAAATAAAATAAGATTCTTAATTACAGTACGTAACTTTGTATCAAAAATACGAACCGACAAAATAAGAAGTGAAACTAAAATCACATTGATTTAAATCACCGCTCCCTATTCGAACAATGACAACAATAATATTAGCTGGCCAGTTTATTTGCACTATTTGCACCGACCTGTGGGAACGCACACTGCTTGCCAAATTATTTGTCGCACCTAATTCACTCGTTCCTTTTATCCGCGTTTATCAACTCATAAATAAAATTAGCAATAGAATTTCGAATGGATTTATTGAATAGGTTAAATAATAATATTATTATTATACTTAGCTGACACAACATAATAATTAACGGAATAACCCAAAATGTTCCGCCACGCCTTCAATCATCACCTCAAATAAATTCAATAAACCCAATAAGCCTGTTCAATAAGCATGTTGAGATAAATCTGTCACATGTAAATCTACATTAGTGAAGTCCCAAAGGAAATATTGGCAATTAATAGAGCAAACGAGGCGCGAACGACCGCTTATTATCCGGGGAGAGAATCAACATAATAAAGGACACATTAAGTACACAGCCCCCGTCCGACGATCATCGTAGGGATTAATGACGTGTGCGCAGTTTACACGCCAGGACAGGAAAAATGAACACTCGGCAAATATATTTTGGATTTAAGATTTATTGAAGCTAGCTGTTTACTATTTAAACATAGGCACCAATAAATTGAGAGTTCGCTAAATGAATGTAATTAAAATAAATAAGATGATACAAATAATCACTTTCCTTGCTTCATATACAGTTCCCAAACCACATAGACGAAATTGACTTATCAATTTTTCCACGAATGTAATAATTATAACCAATTGAACTCACTCCTGCTTCGTGCATAACTTTCTCCTCAAGCAGTAAAAAAATCCTATAAATGACTATGTGTCTATGTAAAGTGACTACATCGACCACATTTTAGCCGAATGGTAATGAATAAGGTTTTAATACTAATCAAACGATCTTACCAAATCAACCAATAGCAAGCCACTGTACCCATTCCCCTGTCTCGCAGTGTACTGGGCAGCAAATCGTCAATTAGTGCTATGATTGCAGCGCGCCACGCGACCAGCGATGTGCACTTTGTAACGCCCCCTTGTGGGATACATCCGATGTCATAGAGCAAGTGATTGCAGAGGCGACAAGACTGGGAAGACCATAGGTTTTATGATATTTATATTAGTGAAAAGGTACTTGATAGCACGTTTACTCGTCAAAAATTATATCTAGATGAAACCGGTATTTCTTGTCTGACTAGTAAGAAACTTGCAGATGATATTGAAGCATGTTGCGATTAAGTAAGGGTTCAAACTTCAAACAAAGGTTGACCTAATCATTTGCTTAATTTTATCAAATTTTTGTGCAACGTTTATGCCTATATCCACGGTTCTAAGTCACCCTTTCGCACAAATTGTGCACCCACACAACACAACACCTGCCACCTGGACATGGACTGCAGTGCACAATGTGGAAATCTCTCAACCGACTCTGGGTTCAAGTTGGTCACTGCGAAAGCAATTTGGACAAATGGAGTATTAGGTATTGACTCGTCCCAGGTACAGTGTAAGTGTGGAGTCCCTGTACAAGACATATCGCACCTACTGTTTTGCCCGTTGTGCACGACCTCCTGTACTCGGGCAAACAATAGGCCCCATCGTGATTACTATTTAAAGGTCGGAAATGTAAGTGTTTAATATTTTGACACGAAAAGAAGAAGAAGATTCTTATATTGTTTGAATTCATACTACAATTTCAACTAATATATTGATTGTCAACCATTTAATATTACTGACATTGTCTACATAATTACTTATGAAAATACCTACCTAATAAAATATTTTTTGTCGAGTCTGCCAAAGTATTAAACGGAGCTATTAATCTTTGACGTCACAGTGCGTGTGACTCGACTTATGATTTAATACGCTCACTTATTTGATCTACTCTCTAAAGAAATCACATTTTATTAATTTTGCTGCAGCACGCCGTATTTATATACCAAAGCAATATGAAATAAAGAGTTGGAATGAAGAAAAATATGTTTGAGGAGATTCAAATTGTAGTTTTTTACCGATATAGACATCATTAAACTGTTTACCAGAAAAGGCTATTAGGAATTTATTATTAGGAATTTAGCACACACTACTGAATAGCTGTTAGGCACTGCTAATAAAAACAGACTTAATCATTATGGTAGTTTAAGGCGACAAATAGATAAGTAGATAACAGTTAAAACTTCTGTACAAAAAGTACCCTTTTCAATGGTCAACTGTTTCGGTTTCATAATGCGATAATTTTGTATCTTTAGGTAAAGCAATCATAATAAATTGTTTTAATTTAATACAAAAATAGTATTTAGCGTGACACCAATCAGCCCGTGTCTCTCTGATTAAGATCGTTTATTAAGTTATCTTGGTCCTTTGATTCTTCAATTCTCACAAATTGGTCTTTTTTCCCACAATTAGACACTTTACGAGACAAATTATCTACTTACATCTATATATCTTTTCAAAAGGCCCTTCAAACCTATGTCTGGTGGATCCTTCTATGATGCTAATTTATTATATTCATTGTCATTATCGTTACATCCATCTCACGTCATTGTGTTACACCGCGATTGCAAACAATATCCACTCGTGGACTCGCGCCTATCAAATAACACGCGTACCAGATAAAACTAATAACTTTGAATGGACTGGATGCATAGAAGATACAATTTATACCAAACTGACATATCCACCAAACACTACCGTTAAAATTTGGACTTTGTGACTAATAAAATAGAATTGGAAATTCAGGGTGAGGTGATGGCGTATGATTCATAAGTATTTTGCAAACCCAGTGAAAAAGATCGTCGGATAGGGTGCGCCGACCACTCGACTGGCAAATATCGTAGATTAAACTTTTTGCGAATCAATTTGTACGCCAATTAGGGGGATGACGCGAACGTTTTGATTTAAACAATTATGTGGATCAACGATGCGAGCTTTACTGTATTTCGAATTTATTCGTTCGATGTGTTACTGAAATTGGAAAATGGTATGCTTTTGTAGCTTATTTAGCTTTACAAAGCTCGGAACCTTTTTTACAGTGTCTAATTTTTACTTCGTCTGACTAATTAATTCTTAGCCTATAAACCGATCACTATGCTCCTATTTATGATTGTTTTAACTAATGTTTAATACTTTCTGTGTACAGACATTTAAGCTTCCCTAGGGATTTATTATATTAAACACCGTAGGTAAATCCTATACTTACCGATGAGAAGTTTCTCTGATTAGTTTTGGAACTAATTATCACAAAATTTATAAGAGTCCATCTCGGGAAAAAGAGAGAATAATTCAAATCGGTGTATATTTTGAGTAGATAGTAAACGACGTACCTACATATAATTAAAAACCTACGCTTAGATATGAGAACATCTTAGTTTTTTTTTAACTTAGTTTTATAATAATGTAATAAAACTTCGATCAGCACTCGATGGTCACTCCTTTGAAGAAACAAGGTTTGCTTCGTGTATAATTTAGTAAATCACGTGAAAATGTAACTTATAAGATGCTATAAATAAAACAAGGTTAGTCGGAAAGGGTCATTATGAATAACTTTGAATAAAATCAGCTGTTCCATATATTTAGTCGAGTAAGATCTATTGACTTATTTGTATTGAAGAGCAGATTTTTTTTCACGATTTCAACTTTTGTCCCATACTAAAAAATATTATAGTGATGAGTACAAAAACACCCTTCCGGGTTTATTTATACCGGGTTTTTTAACTTATAAATGTTGAATTTCACAACACAATTAATTGATAACAAACAATAAATTTGCTCTGAGCTAGTGTTATAACTTGTAAACAACAGATGTTCTTCGCGTTGGCTTGTGGGCTGTGGCTATACTCGTAGATACAGTGATCGTCCGCTCAGGCGATGTGCGACCATGCTTCTACGCGTTCAGTAGAATAGCGAGCACAGTATTTTGTATATATTTTGATCTGTTTCACATGATCGGAGTGAAATATTAATTAAGATTGGTCACTGGAATAGATCCGGCTTGAAAGACCAAAATTGCAGTGCACCAGTCAATGCCCAGCACCTGTTATATCTATTAATTGCCGCCTACGATAACCCAGAAAACTTACAGAATGCAACTATTCTTACCAGTGGACGCCCAGTGTTCGAAATTCGACCGTTATTTTAGTTTTCTGCACTCCTTCTCCATAATCATATTAACTTTAACTGTGCCAAATCTCACACTCCTTCGTCTGCGTAATATGCTGAAAAAAGGGTACAAAGTTTTCCCTTCACGTATTAATATAAAGATGTATTTCAGTCTATGGGTAACAAAGTTAAGTTGAACATTTTCCTAAGTGCATTCTGAAATTGAAGAGCTTCAATTGCAGTGATTGGCTAATCTTTTCACAATTCCCACGGCATATGCAATTCTCATGTGAGACTCTTTACTCTTCACTGATACAAGTAGAGTGAGTGTTTTCTAGGGATCACACGGCAGTTCGAATATGCTTAACTTTGATTCCAAATAATTGTGACGGCAATTCAGTTTCCACTCGCTGTTCTCTTGGCTCCACAGAATGTACGGATCGGCAGTGAACTTGCGCTCCTATTTATAAGCCCTCCCTCCTGCGCCTGAAATAAATACATTACAGTGTCGATACTGATCGACTCGCGGACCTGGTTCCAATACGTATGCACTACTATTATGTTACAGTGTTGCGATCGTAATTTATAAGTAGCTTGGGAAACGGGGCAAGCAGTTACAATTAGTGTCGAAGTACTATTTGAAAGGATGTTTAGAATATACTTGGTGTAGTCGTTATTAATACTGCTCCATAGTTTTAGGTGGTCAGGTTTCGATTATTGTAACTTATTAGCCTAGAGAATGACTTCAATTGATTTACAACACCATAACATAGCATTACCCCTGTATTCCCTGAAGGATTAGGCAGAAGTGAACTGTGTACACTCGCTGAGCGAGAGGTCTTAGGTTTGATTCTATGATCGAATAAGTTTTATTTGGTCTTTTTCTCAGGAAATTCTCAGTAGCAGTCCACAGCTTGAAATTGTGTTCAAATGATGGCGATGGGCTGGCCCCCTAGTAATAATAAATAAACACTCAATCCAGCCCATTACTATCCCACTGCTGGGCACTGACTTCTTCTCAGAATGGAAAGTCCATCCCTAGGTTGCGATAATATAACAGGAGCTGTGAACATGACTTAATTATTATCGAATGTCAATTCGTCAAATATCAACATCAATAAGACCATCAATAAGAGTGAGATTCGAATCGACATATTGTGAGATGTTGTAAGTTACTTAATTAATCAATAAATTTCAAGGAAATTTTAATACAATCTTGGTACTTCTTCAGTAATTCTTAGAATTACAAGTGTGGTATTATTCTAAATTAAATATCCTATTTGTACCCTACTTCATCGAGTTTATTCACTTTTCTTTGATTTTTAGGGCTGTGTTTGAATTTTTTTAGTGGAAACTATCACTGTGATTAACTCAACTATTGTTAGGGGTTCGGTTCCAAGACCTATGCCTAAGCATTGTTTATAGGGTACCTCATACGCCCTTGAAGTATTATTATATTATTATTAGTTCTTGGTATACGTTTTTGTATCTCGGCAGTATGTTGCCGGTTTTTATAAGTTAGCACGGGCCGAAGCCAAGTACTAGCCTATATAACATTGGTGACAATATGATGATGATTTAAGTTAGTGTGAGCTTGTGATGAATGTCTTTGTGTGTGTGATGTGTCTGTTTGAGTCTCGGTATCATTTTGTAAGAATTTCCGAACAATTCTGCAAGTATTTAGGATGGCGGCTTTTTGTAAGATTTGATATGTATGAGACTTTAGATCGAGTGATTTTAAAGACTGATGGAGTTGTTTGGGTATGACTCCTGTGGTCGATAGGACTATAGGAATTATGGTAGCATTGCTCAATTGCCACATTCGGGTAATCTCAATTTTCAGGTCTGTATACTTTGATAGTTTCTCTGCTATGGTATTCTGTACATTATGTGTATTTGGTACTGCTATGTCTATAATTTGTGCGGTTTTGTTGATTTTATCAAGTAAGGTAATATCTGGTCTATTGTAATGTGTTGTTCTGTCAGTAAGAATTGCACGGTCAAAATATAGTTTATGAGTGGCGTTCTCAAGGGCTAATTCGGGTTTATATTTGTAGTAAGGTGTCGGTGGTGTAGAAATTAAATTATATTTTATTGCTAGTTTTTGATGAATGACGTTGGCTATTTGATCATGTCTATGCTTATAATCGGTCTGAACTATTGCTTTACACGCCCCTGTGATATGCTGGATGGTTTCGGAGGAGCTATTGCACCGCCTACATGTGTCTGTGGAAAGAGGGATACGCATGATATGTTTCCGATAATTGCGGGTTTCTATTACTTGATCTTGTATTGCTGTCATGAACCCTTCTGTCTCAGGGAATAGGTCTCCACGATTAAGCCATTCGTTCGACGCTAATTTGTCGACATTTGGTTGGCTAAGATCCTGGCGGTGTCTTCCGTGTAATGACTTCTGGGTCCACTCTAATATTTTTGTTTGTCGGTCAATCTGTTTTTCATTCTTTTGCGTGGTCCTATCAGACATGTTTAAGGGGGTAAATTTTCGATCATTGCAGGCAATGGCTTTATGTAGGGTTGATGTGCTACTTTTTGTATAGAAGTATTTTCTTAAGGTACTGATTTGCTTATTATGTAGGTTCGTGATATCTATTATACCCCTTCCTCCTTCTTTCCTTGGTAGCGTTAACCTCTGTATGCAAGATCTAGGATGGTGTTTTCTATGTTTGGTCATGGTGGTGTTTATAACGCGCTGTAGGGTTTTAAGGTCAGTTTTGGTCCAGCTTATTATACCAAAGGAATAAGTAAGGATAGGAATGGCAAAAGTATTAATTGCTTTAACAGTGTTTCGTGAGTTTAGTTGACTATTAAATATGGATTTCAATCTGTGTTTAAACTGTTGGGTTAGTTTTGCTTTTATTTCTTTATGTATTATTTGCTTAGCCTGTATGTATCCTAGATATTTATAGGTTCCATTTTCGTCTAATGAATCTATGGTTTCCCCAGTCTGAACTTCGTATGAGTGTTTGTATGTTTTTCCTGCTCTAACTGAATTAATCTTGCATTTATCTATACCAAATTCCATTGCTATATCATTTGAAAATTTTTCTGTAATATTAGCGAGTTCAGACAAGTCGTTGGGTGAGGATGCGTATAATTTAATATCATCCATATAAAGTAGGTGATTTATCTTACAATCCTGTTTATTTGTCAGTAAGTCAGTTATTATCTCATCAAACTGTAGCAAATATCCAGGCTTTAAAGAATTTAGTCTGATCGAGAGGGGATTTAAAGCTAGACAGAACCATAATGGGCTGAGTGAGTCACCTTGAAATATACCTCGCAAGATCTTAATAGGCTCTGTCTCGACAGTTCCTGTGGGTGTAGTCAAGTATAATCTTGTAGTCCATTGTTTCATTATACTACTTAAAAATAAGGTTAGTTCCGGATGTATTTTATATATATTTAAAACTTCTACTAACCAACTGTGGGGTACTGAATCATAGGCTTTTTTGTAATCGATATACATACTGTATAAATCTTTCTTGCTGCGCTGGACCTGTTTGAGTATTACGGAGTCTATTGTTAGTTGTTCTTTACATCCCTGACTAAATTTTCTACAACCTTTTTGTTCTTCTGTTAATATTTTGTTAGATTCTAAGTGTTTGTAAATGACATGAGTAATGCACGATGTAATAATCTTATATATTGTTTGTAGGCAGGTTATTGGTCTAAATTTTGCCGGATTTGTGGTGTCGTTGCTGTCTTTTGGTAACATGTAAGTTATACCTTCTGTTAAATATGAAGGTATCGCGGTTGGATTTTTTATGAAGTTATTTATGTGATTATAGAGATGTGGGTGTATGTGAGTGAATTTTTTGTACCAGAAGTTATGAATATAGTCTGATCCTGCTGCCTTCCAATTATGTAATTTGCTAAGAACATCGTGAAAAGTATCTATCGGCACTTGGTCGAATTCCATTTCTTCGGTAGTTATATTATTTTGCATTTCTGTTTTTATCCATTCAGCGGCGGTGTTATGACGGACAGGATTTTCCCAGATTCCAGACCAGAATTGTTTTAGATCGTCTATCGGTGGTAAAGTATTACTTGTGTTATTCTCACTATTGCTCGGTACTGTTTGGTTTGTGCTGGAGTTTCTTAGATTTCGGTAAAATAGTTTTTCATTATTCCTAAATTGATTATTTTGTGTTTTTCGAAATGTGCACTTAGTATATCTCTTTAATCTGCTGCTTACTACTGTTAGTTTCTGTTTGAGGGTGTCTAGAAAGTGTGGGAGTTGTGTGTTAGGTTCTTCGTGTGATGAATGTGTTTTATAATTTTCTAATATTTTACTTACCTCGTTGTCAAGTTTTCTAGTTCTGATCCCATACATGTACTGAGTAAGCCTGCCTATTTTAGCTCTAAGATCTTTAATTTTACTTTCTAATCTTTTTTGCCACTTAGGTTTATAGTCTTTCTGTCTGGTGATAGTGTTTTCAACAGCTAAGTATGAAATTTTACTTCCATTTATTTTAGCAGCTGTCCAAGCTGCGCTGTATATTATTGTTTGCATGGCTTCAAAATCTGTATCACTGTTTATATATTCTGGTAGAATTATATTGTTAATATAATTGACTATATGCGCTAACTTTCGTGATGTTTTTTGTTTTGGAATGTAATTTCGCTTTGTAGGATGTATGTTTGTAAAATATTGTAGTGTGTGTGAGAATGTTTCGTCTATTTCAGGATTTCTTTCAAGACTTGCTTCTGTGCTTCGGTTAGTATGTTGTGTAAGGATTTCTAAATCTGTTCTATTAAGGTAAGCCATTCGTTCAAGTTCGTTTCCCACTTCTTCTGTATATGATTGTTCGGTAGGTTCCGTTTCTGTGCTATTGTTGCTGGGGAGCTGTGTGTGCAAATTTAGTGTTATTGTATGTGAGTCTTGACTATCTAACTGTCTATCAGAATCTGTTTCGTGTAGTATATTTTGGGCAGATGTTTTTAGTGCTTCAAGTCGTATTTCTGGGATCATTCTATTATTAAGGATAACTCGTTTTTGATCTGATATTCGTTGTTCCGATAAATGCGATAGTTGTGGGTATAGTTCTATGAATTTATCTCTTAACTTTTTCCTCCAAACAGTCATGTCTGTTTCCAGTTTTGTAATTATAAAGTAGCACTTTATGAGCGCTTCGTTGAGTTCGTTCGACCATTTCATCCTGCGTTTAGGTTGTGATTGTAGATGTGTGTTATTTTGTAGTGTAATAAACTGATATCCTGTCTGGTTCTGTGACTGTAAATCTGTATTCTGAGTTTCTAAATCTTTGCTTACTTCTAACCTAATTGCGTCTAGTGTAGTGGACGGTAATAACTTGTTATGTATAATTGCTCTTCGTTGATCTCCAACTCGCTGTTTAGAGACAACCATTTCCGGGAATCTTTCAATGAACTGTTGATGCAATGATGTCAAATAGGCTTTTGTGTCAGTTTCTAAATTTGTGATGATTAGGTAGGTACGCCAAATGAATTTGTTCATATCTTCACTCCATTTTTTTCGCGTATTTGTTGAGACAGTAGCGGGTGAAGGACTTTTGGCAGAAATTGCCTCCGACACAACGTCTACTGATGCTGGTGACGATAATGATGATGATCTTGATGAAATGGGTAAGTATGATGGTGGTGATGATGCTATTGATGAAAATATGGACCTTGGGGAGAGTGACGAGGAAACCTGCGTAGTTTCTTCATCAATTAACGGCATATTTGCCTGAATAGCTTTTCTTGTTTTTGATCTAGTTATCATAATATTCCCACGAGCAGCTAGGGACTTTATAAGTCGACCACGGCAGAGCCCTGCGTTCACCGTGGCAAGGGTAAATCAAACTGGAGGTCCCCTATTGTCCAGAGTTCGCATACTTACGACTAAGCACCCCCTTAGCCATGGAGCCCTCGGCGTATGCTGTTCCACCTTGGCTTGGGTTGTATCTTTTTGGGTCTGTGTTGTATCTGTCTTGGTCGTCTTCTCAACCTAGACCTATCCAGCATGAGTAGCTCTACTGGCATAGCCCTAAGGATCATTGAAGGAAAAGGAGGCGGCGGAGTGAAGGGGTAAGATAAAGTGGAAGGAGTTTGTAGTTTTAGGAGATTGAGAGGTTGAGAAGTTGGGGCTGTTAGTTTGGGAAGGGTCATTATGTCAAGGTGTTATAAGTGTTTAAATGTATCTCCCAATAAAGGGGTGCAATGCCTAGATGTTCAGGCTATAATTTATACCAGTACCTTGCTTCCCGTATGCCCCCCCACCACGTCAAGGTAGCCCCTTGGGGGGGATTATTAGTATTATTATATTATTATTGACTTCTGTTACCTACACGTCCGTCGTAGAATAGCTCCCCTGATCTCCCTTTTCGCCTTTTACGGCTATGATGATAACGGTGCACGAATTGATGATTCACGTTCCCCGTTGTAACTCCTGCGTCTGAGTGTTGGCAATACGTTCAGAAAATAAATGGGCGTATGTCAAAACAAAGTTTTTACATGTGTTTACATATTAACATGCTCTTTTCATTGACGAGGGAGGAGAATTACGTGGCCGCTACAATGCACAGTCTTAACATATTAATAGATATTCTATGGTGTCTATATTACGCAGCTTGAAGGGTTTAATATAAATAAATTTCAAAAGTTATTTTTTTTTTTAAAAACCCGTCTGCTTCAAAAGTGTACTTTAAATAAAAACTGAAAGAAAGCATTTCTCATGCCTTACATTTAAACATTTTTGTAAGCCATTTATAAAACCCTTTATTTTGATATCCGATTAGAAAGGATTTGAGGAAAAAAAATTTTTAAGACATAATATTATGGCGCCAAAAGTCGGCCATGTTAATTTTTATAATTTTGTTATAAGCAGTGTTACTCTCACAATTAAGTCGAATCTACGACACCTCTCAAGCTAAAATCCATCAAGCCATTTAGGCTACAGTGCGAGCCAAAGAAACATACATATATACACTATAAAACATAGCCCTCTTTCTGGTGCAGTCGGGTAAAAAGATGCTGTTACACATTCTCTTAGTTGCTTTTTAATACAACAGTTGCTGAAGGAGTGTTCTTTGCCAAAATCCACACAGGAAAGTTCAGTAAGATATAATTAAAATTCTTCACAATTCGCAAAGCGTATTAGAATGCGAAGCTGTAGATATTTTTGACCGACTTAAAAAAAAGAAGGTTATGCATTCGAAGCGTAATTTGTTTTTTTCATGTTTATTCACCGGTTTCTTCAAAACATCTTAGCTGATTTGGATGGTTTAAACTGTATTTTATTAAGGTTGATCCCGAGGTGGTCCCGTAAAAATTTATTTATAATAAATTTATTGGTTAAGATCTGATCATGGAGTAGGAGATGTAGGAAAGGAACTCCTCAACAAATAACAGCAAAACATTCGCGACAAGCATTCTGCTATCCTCTCTCTCTTATAAATCCTCCTCTTATAAATGTCAATCGATGCGCATCCAAAACTATTATCCGCACGCCTAATGAGTCCGTGCTAAATAATTTGCATAAGATACCTACCTAACTAAAACACATAAAAATTGTACAGTAAATAACGCGGAAATAATCACGATGCATTTCAAATTGTTTACACTTTACAGGCATGCGTTTATTAATAGATGAGTGATTCTCAACTAAGAATATCTCACTATCTCTTCCTGTGAGTTTCGTAATAGTAACTTTGTAAAAGATTTCATTAGAGCAGTGGTGACTGGTGGCCCAGTGGTCGTAGTTTTACCTTACGAATCGTTAGCAGTGGGTTCGATGCCACAATAAGACAGCCGAAGACATGAAATGGGGGAGTTATTCATAATTATTAAAGAGAAGTGAAGGAAAAACATTGTAAAGAAACCAGCATGTCTGAGACGACCTAGTTCACAGTAGTTACCGTAAAGCCAAAAATGTATGAAAAATGTGTGCGCGCGTTTTTGATGGAAGCTCACTCAAATGCGTACGCAATTTCTTTTCATACATTTTTAGCTGGGCGCTATCTAAGGTCGATGTCGAGAAAATCTCGGTATTACCTACCTCAGATCAACAGAACAGATCCACAGAAACAGACAGTGGAACAGATTACATCTAAAATTTTCGAACACTGCACTGGCCAGCTGGCCATCTGCTGACGGTTTCGGAATTTAAAAACATAACTAGTCTACTGCAGCTCTGTGGGTTCTGATTCAAAACATCCGACTGAACAGGAGTCGAATACAAATCTAAGTGGGTTTGGATCGTTTTACATAGAACTGAAATGATTGACGAAATCACATTTGACCCGTCTGCTATCCGTTCACGTTTGAATTCTGCTTATGTTGCGCTCCTGAAACGCGCTCAAAGATAGTTAGAGAACATTTTCTAACACCCTAGCATCGGTGCATAATTATACGCTTCACACCTGTTACCACAAATAGACGCGGCCAATGCACCCAAATGCACTTGCATCATACCTCTAATACCGAACAATCATCATTACAACTTCATCTCATTTTATAGCTACCATTGCTGGTTTTATATCCGACTTTCTTGGTGGGTACGGAACAAAGGCGTCGATGGATGAATAAATTAGAGATGGTATCATGTGCTTAGAAGCGATTAGTGGGTATAGAGTAGCGGTATTGGTATGCAATTGAGAGAATCAATGAATGGCGATAGGGACAGATAGTAGATAGTTCGCTAGCGTGTTCCAAATATATTCCGTTTGTTGTCGTAGTACATTATTACACTTGACTAATGAACTTCTAGTCATAGTGATACAATCGATCGATCGAATCTGGAAACTTATCTAAGCTTAGGACACCAGTGTCTACTCTTAGTTCGGTTGTGGCAATAACTCCATGTATAACCTAACCATCAAAAACCCGGACTTCAACTAGACATAGAGCTGTAACTTTTGAACGGCTGAACAGATTTTCATGAAACATACCGATTATACTATCTTTCAATAAAAAAAACTGCATTGAAATCGGTCCATTCGTTTTGGAGCTACGATGCCACAGACACACAAATACACCGATACACAGATTCACCGATACACAGATACACATTACAAACTTATAACAACCCTCATTTTTTGTCGGGGTTTAAAAATATTGATATTCAGATGCATTTGATTACTAAGCGGTCAGGCTAGGCTGCAGTCAAAGCTCTTGGAAAACGACTAGGAGTTTGGATAAAACCAGATAAAACAGTTTCATAACAGTGATTTCCAAAAGATTTATCATCACTGTGTTGGCGTGAAACATTTTACCAACTATTTTACCAAATGTCTGCTGCTATACTCCGACGAAATCATCGTTGCAAGGTATTTAAAAGTATTGTTTTGATCTAATTCTGTCAACGCTTGCGAAACCGTTGGAAGGTCGTTGTTATACCAAAATACCGAGATCTTTGCTCACACCATTAAAGGAATATGCCAAATCTTTAAACATTGACATCGTACTTACAAACGAATTTTTCTACATAGATTTTTCATACGTTGCATTGGTTAAAATTAATGTCATATCAATTATTAATGTGTGTGTGTGTGTGGTTGTGTGTGTGCATGTGACATGTATGTTTGTAAACTGTACCCTCGATACAGGAGAAATCCTAGTGAGGGGCAACGTTTTTTTTAGAAAAAAAAAATATATATGTTTGAGTAACCTATTAAAATTTCCCGAACGTTGTCCGAGTTGGTAGACAACGCGGTTCTCGTACAAACAAGATGTAATGAACAAAAGCAAAAGTACAAAATACAATTTTACAGTCTGACTCAATCAAAATTTCACTGTAGAAAAACAAATAGGTTTGGTGATTTGACCCAGTTACAATAAAATGGTTTTTGTAATAATTCAGTAATGGCGGCAAATAGTGTACGACACACATAATCGTTTGTGTTTGTACGTTTTGAAAGATTGTTTAGAACTTTGAATAAATCTGAATAATCGGCGCCGTGCGCTGGTGGTTTATTTACCTGCAAGGAAAATTGGATTAAAACATACTATATTAAAGATGCTTATAATTATTATTACGTCAGTACCTACATTTATCTTCTTCTTCTTTCCTTTGCCTTATCCCATTATCCGGGGTCGGCTCTCTTGACACGGAGACATGCCTCCACTTACAACTTTCCAGAGCAGTTGCAGCGTCTATCTCATTCTCCTTCATATCCCTCTGGACTGTCGTCAGTCCGGTAGCGGGGGTATTCCGTGGTGTCGCCGTCGCCATCGATAGGTTAAGAACTACTCGCACAATGTGGACTTCTGGACGGAACACAAATGTCCATACCATCGAAGGCGTTTCTCTTTGACCTTATCAGCAATGATATCAAGCACCTATATATTTTATATTTTGGTCTAGTTATAACCTCATGCCATTATTAGATGTAAGTACAGTCACGGTTACAAGATTAATGTACAGGTACGCACAATGCGAAAATTAAATGAAAAATAATAATAAATATATATATATATGTATATTTTAATTTTTTTAATATTTTAATTTACACAGTAGTGATCGAAATCTTGAAATTCCACAAACCAATCATTTACTATGCGCTATTGGAGAAATCTCGAAATATTTCAATACCTGGTTCTTCTTAAATTCATGTTTGTAGTTCTTAATGTGTACCTATTCTTATTTGTAAACTTGACTGTACCTATCAGTGGCGAAGAGTGACAGTTTTAAAAGGGGAAGCCGTTCCAAAAATGCCCTCTAAAAATTGCTGCAATTAATGCTGCAAGACAAAAATCCATACCGTCTCTTGTAATCTATATGTAGTCATATCTGGAAGAGCTCGACTTAACTGAATAACAAGCCTTTTTTTTGTCAGTTGAATGAGTAAATAATATAATATTACGTTGGTCTATGCACTTACCAATTCCTAAAGGAAAGCCGAATCGGGTTGTATGGACTCTTCGCCACTGGTACCTATATGATATCGTAGACACCTAGCACCTAGAACTTGACGCCTCAGAGAGAGACCAAACAGAGCGCAGTTTCATCTGAAACGTGTTTGACGTAATCGCTACGACGCGACGTAGCACCTACTTACTACAATGAAGAGGAGGTTACACTACTCTACAAGTCTACAGCTATGTTATGTATTTTGTTTATGTCCACGCCGTTTAGAATTGGCGATTAGTCGTAGCTCCGTAAGTGATTGTACAGTATGTTATAAAAGTGCTCTTATCTATATATTAATACGTGAAGAGAAAACTTTATACCCCTTTTTAAGCATATGGCGCGCACGGAGGAGTGTGAGACTTGGAATAGTTAAAGTTTATATGAAGAAGGAGTGCAGAATGCTAAAATTACAGAGCGACCACTAGTCACTGAAAAAACGTGACGGCTAGAACTTGTACAAACAAGTTATTGCTACTTACAACCGAGTACCTACTTACTTGGTTCGGATGGTGCCTATAAAGTTAAAATATCTACACTAAAATATGGTAACAGCTAGAAATAAACAAGTTAATGCTATTCATATCCGAATAACTTGGTTTGGATGGAGCCTGTGAAGTCATTTTTTCGGGTTTCTCACTATAGCGTATTGACATAAATAACACGTATATAACGTAAAGGCATACTAGATCTATAAAGTATTAGGTACGTACTTATTATATTATGACCTATTAAGTAGCAAAAAATTGCGGAGAAGACCTGGATACGATTAGCACAGACCAGGGAAACATGGCATAATAACCTAACCGTCAAAAACCCCCGACTCCAACTAGAAAAAGAGCTGTAACTTTTGAACGGCTGCACAGATTTTCATGAAAAATAGCTAAGATGATACTCGATTAAACTAGCTTTCAGTTAAAAAACTGCATTAAAATTGGTCCATACGTTTTGGAGCTACGATGCCACAGACAGATACACAGATACACACTACAAACTTATAACACTCCTCTTTTTCGTCGGGTGTTAAAAAGATCCTATTTGATAATTTACAGACAAATCCATATTCAGTAGAGTACCGCCTAAATCCCTCTATTCGTAACAAAACATATCAGTCCATTTACTAACTCAAATATTTCAGACCTGTAACATTAATTGTACGACTACGTACTCGCCAATCAAGTGATCAATTAGCTAAGACATACCTATCTGCCTTGTTTCGGCAAACCAATTACGTGGAGTATTCCGAGTTCGTTTGCCAATTAATGGGGCAAAGGTATTCGATTTAATTCCTTAGGTACGGAGTATGTAGTTTGTAGATCGAGTAGTTATCTGAAACAAATAACTGTAATACTTATGATAATTATTGTAATGCTTTGCCATTGTTTTGGGAAATAAATAAAAGGAGTAATTATTTTTTTCGTTTGGATTTAGAATGAGATGAATTTAATTGGCTAACTTTTTAATTATGATTGAATAATTGAATATTGATCTTTGAGATATTGTGAGAATCGAAAATATGGATTATTGGAGTAAAGTCTACGATCCTATGCATCGCATTTAAATTATGACAGCTGCAAGGAACATTTGCACTTGTGTTACAATTTAGTTTCAATACAAGAAATTAAGTAATTGGATGGAATGTTTGTAATGTGTTATGGAATGAAATTACATTTTAAAGTTTAAAGACACGATTTACGCTTATTAAGTACATTTTGATTTAAATTAATTATATTTATGAAAATTCGTACTTAACTGAAAGTGCACAACATAGTTTTATGGAAACTTTAATATTTACTCGATATTT